>JAQIBA010000104.1:0-11240 GCA_028293925.1 Brueelia nebulosa
GTAACCGCCCCTGTGAATTAGACCGGTGCACGAGCCCTATTCCACACCAATAAAGCTCATTGGGAAATAATTGTTGAGCATCACGAAGGATCATTATGGCCGGCAATTGAGTAGAAAAGCTCTCGAAACAAACATTAGGTTTGAAAGTTGGGCGTTTTGCACGAGTTTCTTCCGCGGAAGACAGTGACATTCTGCCCTAAGCGGACTAAGTCCATTTGTTTGCTTCTCAAAATAAATATTTAAGTGGATGAGGCGAAGCTTAATGCATGTGAACTCCCCGGAAAGTATTTTTCATTATCTTTTCAGCGGGTTTAGATTTTGTTTATTAAATTCTCAGTTTTTTCTCCGACTTTGAACCGGAGAATAGTTTCCATTTCAAAGGGCGGACAGGAAAAAAGCTCTCGAGCTTTGCGATATCCGATACTTTTGTTCTTCGGTTTCGGTGTTTGCCGATCGCGATCGAGCTTAAGACGTTCTCTGGTTTTGGGAAAGTCTTCCCAATTCCCTGGATATTTTTATCTGACAACAACGGCGTTTTTCAAATCATAATGAAAAATAAATCGGACGAAGAAAGACGTTATTTGAGTGATTAACATAATGGAACACCGAAGTTTTGTGTGCGCACAGTTTGAACCGATTCTCTTTCAGACTTTTATCTCAATTATTTACATTTCTAAATTGAATTTATTCGAATAGAAAAGGTATTTTCGAGATTCGGATTTAAATGGTTTCAAAAAGTGAGTGGGAACTTTTTAATTGGTTTCGTCCCGCATCGAAGAAAAGGGCGAAAATGGAATTTTCATTTTTGTATTTGGGAGAGCCGTTAACAGTCGGGGAATGACTTTTATTAGCAGTTAACACCGAAAGAGATTAAACAGAAACAGATAAATATTCAATTGATTATTAAATTGTAAACAATTTTACAGGGATTCATGCATAGTCATGAGAACCCTTTTGTAGATGATTTATTGATCGCATTTTCACACAAAACTCTTAAATATTGACTGATTTGGAAATATCTTTCGATCTCATTTGGAAACTCTTAAATTAGAAAATTTCCACAAACTCATTTTGGATTTATTTACGGCCATATTTGATTATGAGGACATCGATGATTATGAGAATCGTTTCTTAGGGTTAAATAAACATTCGTTTTTGGTCGTAAATTTTGAGTGTTTTGGATTGTATTTAGTTTGTGTGTGTGAAAATTTGTGAATTACATTCGAAGTTTGAAGTCAATATTTTTAGGTTTCTATTTTTGGAGAGTAATTTTTAAGAATTTATTTTCAGAGAATTTTAGACATATTTTTCGGCAGTCGGTTAGTTTTTTCATAATTTTATGTGTTTTGGTTTTTTTTTAGTAATTTTCTTTTTGTTGTATTCTTCTGTTTTCTTTGTGTTGTTATTAATTTTATTTTTGAATTATTTTTTTTCTAATCTGTATTATCTATTGTTCATTTGGAGATATACAGTAGCGCTCAATAGTATTTTGACAATACAAAATTTAATAGTTTCTTAGTTAATTATTTTACTGTATGATTTTATTATGTATTATTTAGTTATCAATACTATTAATAGTATATTTTGTCGGTATTAAAATAACAATTCTTTTTTAGTCTTCTGCTTTTTCTTTAATTCTCTTACTTAGTATTCTGTCTGTTATTAGTAGTTATTATTACTATTCTATAATTCTAAAAAATTCTTTATTTCTTCTGTTATTTAGAAAAATTAATTTGTTTTTTAGTTAGAATTATATTTATAATTCTGAAAGTATAATATTACAGTAGCGCTCAAAAGTATTTCGACAATACAAAATTTAATAGTTTATTAGTTAATTATTTTACTGTAAGATTCTATAATGTATTATTTAGTTATCAATACTATTAAAAATATATTTGTCACATTAAAATAACAAAATATACAAAACATTCTTCTTAGTCTTCTGTCTGTTATTAGTCGTTATTATTACTGCTGTATAATTCTAAAGATAAACTCTTTCTTTCTTCTTTTATTTTATTAATATATTATATTTATAAATTTCAAAGCCAATGAAATTTCTCTTTGCATATTAACTCTTAAGGATGGAAAATGAGTACTTTTGAGAGTTACTGTATTAATAAAAAAAATTCATATAATTTCAAAGGAAATCAAACCCTAAAAAATATTTTTAAATACTAAAATTAGACAAAGTCAGGTTAGAAAAAGTAATAATTAGAAATACTTATAAAAATGGCGAAAGAATACTGCGACGGAGGAATAAATACGCAGTGGAAACACTCAAAGAAAACGAGTTGAGTGCATTATAAATTATAAGCGAACCACTGTAAAAAAGTCTCTCCAAAGACGATATTCCCAATAGTTGAACACTTTATATTCATTTGGGGGAAAACATAAGGTTTCGCATAAAACGAATTCGCGGTTTCTGTTTTCACTAAGTCTAACACAATCAAAGGTTTCTACTTTGAAATCCTTTCAAAAGAATTTTAAAGAAATTTCCACCGAAATATGAAAGCACTTTCACTGAATTCTAAGCGTTCCACCGAATTTAAAAAAAAAAAAAAGTATCTCAACCCGTTCGGTTCAGAAGAGACTTTTCAAATTGACTCAACCTAATTCAAAATAAGAAAACCATAATGTATTTAACAACTGCACTCCCTCAGTTTGTCTTTCGAATTCGAAAACCTAAATTCCACCTCGAAATATTAAAAAACCCTTCCGTATATTCCACCCTTTTCGAAATTCCAATCTACGACTTAAGTTTCCGGATAATGTTCGTCACGCGATTGTTCAGACTTTGGAAAACCGTTAAAAAACTTTTCCCGGGAAAATTCAAAAAACGACGTGACGGCTTTCGCCCGATATTTATGTGAACATTTTTATAAGAAACCCCTAAACGGGAGTCTCGTAAAATTTCAATTTTAGACTCAAATTCGAAAAAATTCAAACTTTTATCGCGAGACTTTTCTTTCCGCCCCATTTTATTATTTTTCTAAAAAAAAAAAAAAAAGAAAAACTAATTATCCGGGACGAGGTGGATTGCTGAAAATGGCGTTGTTAAGCAAAGATCAATCAGACGTCGTTGCAAAATTAATAACGGTCGTTTTTTTTTTAATGCATTTGAGGGGGCGGTTTGATTTTCCAATTTTTCCCGGTTCATTACCGTGAGAAATGGAAAATTTATTGGGAAATTCATTACGTGCAAATAAATTCGCCGGGGGGAGGGGAGGGGGGAGGGGGAGGAAAAGGTCGACGAGGTCAAAGGTGAGAAGAAATTGATAACTGGAAAAGGCAACAGAAAAGAAGTGAATAACAATGAGTGAGAATTGTTATAAACTTTTTCAATGAGAAAGAAGTACGAAAAGTTGAGAAATGAGTGCGGTTACATTTGGGAGCCGAATTTGGCCATTTTGGAAAAGAAAGATGTCACCGATAAGGGGAAGGAACTTTCAACGCATACCGAGAATAAAATGCCGGTTCGTTCCTGCGGAAAGATTTAGGAGAATTACGTGAAAACTCATTTTATTTCTTTTAATCTCCTCAGAATTATGGCTCTCTATTATCTCGCCGGTTAGCTTCCGAAATTTCTAAAAATTATTTATCTTTGAATAAAAAATTTATCTTGAGGGATCTCGCAAAAAAGACTTTAGTAATGAAAGACTTCAAAAAAAAAAAAAAAAGATTTAATTTTATAAAAGAGAGAGAGAAACACAAAAGATAATTATGCTTATTCATATTCCTCCGGGCAGGACAATTTCGCTTTCGAACCGCCATATTAACAGACGTTAAAAGAAGAAAAATATTTTAATCATTTCCCTTTCCATAAAATATTTATATGTTTTTAAATCATTCAAAAGCGTATTAATTAATTTCATTAACAATCTCATGCAAAAGACTTTTAATTGGAATTGGAACCGTCTTTGATTAACGGTTTGTGTTTATTTCCCGTATAAATATTTTACCCCAATAAAAATTATACGTTTAAATGTAATAAATAACGTTAATTCCACTCCGAAGAAATATATCGGCTCGAAATATACGAAGAAAACCTGAAAAAAAACAGCCAATGAGAAATAAAGAAAAATAATCAAAATAAATAAAATAAATAAAATCCTCTGCTGTTATTCATTACAATAATTTTACATGTGGTGTTTATTATACTTTTATTGTCTGTATTTGTACAGTATATCGTTAATTTTTTTACGTTTATTGCTTTCGTTTTAGAATAATATTGTCAATTAATTTTTAAATTATTAATTTTCTAAAATCTGTCTTTTATTCCTTAATACATTTCTCATTTTGTTACATTGTTACACTTACACATTACACTTTTACATTGTTTCGACCGAAACGAATTTAGGGTGCAAACGAGGGACGAATGTATTTAAATCAAAGCATCGTAAACAATACATAAATGGCGTAAAAAGTTGATAAATCTTTCATACAGATATTTCAAACATGTATACTGTGTATAATAAATCACATTCATACAGTGCATCAGTTTCATATTTGATTTTTTTTATGTAATAATGGAATTGTTTTATTTAAATTTGTTTTTTTTAATGAAAATATTAATTAATAGTGTAAATCAGTGATGCTCAACCTACGGCCCTTGGGCCATATCCGGCGCGTGAAGGTGTTGCATGTGGCCCGGTCTTTTATTCCTATATTCACATACGTATTTGGTGATTTTAGTCCACCACTTTACTTAGTCCACTACTTTACTGGTGTAAAGTAATCCAATAAATTTAAACAAAATTTCTCTACTCTTCAATGTGTACATTACCTTTGTACTTTTATTTCAATATTTTATAAGCTGTAATAAACATAACCTAAAATAACCTAAAATATAAAAAAATTATTCAGTGGATAATACGTATATATGCGGCAGCTGCTGCATATACGTGGCCCTACAGGAACCACTACTCACAACGTAGGTTAAGTCTCAATTCAAATAGACCAACTTCATGCGAAAAATCCCGAAAACAGTGTTCACTATCACACTGTGTAGCAAAAACTCCATTCTAATCCACTCGAAATTTATGTTGAAATCTTCAGTTACGAGAGTTGCCTTTCCTTTGATGAGAAGCCTTTGAGATGTCGTTTATTATCAAAAAGCCATTGTGAACGAAGAACTCCGTCCGTAAAAAGGAATTTCAATGAAAACATCATAACGCTTTAAAGCTTTCAGTTTTCCAAAATGGCAGCGGGGCTTTGCATCGCTCCTTCTTTTCTCTGTATTGAACATTTCAAATACAGTTTCCCTTTTTTCAAGAACAAAATTATCTTTCGGTATTAATCTGCCGTCCGTCTCAAATGCGACCTTTGGAGACGTCCGATATTTCCCCCCCAAATGTCGACCACTAAAATTTTATCGCGGATAATTTATGCGTTATCTCTTCTTA
This sequence comes from Brueelia nebulosa, assembly GCA_028293925.1. Lineage (NCBI taxonomy): Eukaryota > Metazoa > Arthropoda > Insecta > Psocodea > Philopteridae > Brueelia > Brueelia nebulosa. The sequence continues at coordinate 5,403 of JAQIBA010000104.1, forward strand.
GCCAACCAAAATTCGAGTTTACAACTCTTAGATATAGACATTCACTCCCATCATAAGGGAATGAACCAAAAAGAGAAAAACAATGTTCGAGATAAGAATACAGTCGGTCCATTGTCAGCAGTGTCGGAGTGAAAAAGTAAATAAAACAAGTGGAAGTGGTTATTTTGGAAGGACACTTATTCGAAAGTGTGTTTCTCAAGAACTGACCTGACACTCTCTGTTTGGAGAGAATAAAAAGGGGAAAAAGGCGGAAAGTCGATGCTTTTGTTTTGGTGAGTCAAAGAGAAAAGCTCGGGAAATGAAAAAAGAATGAAATAAGCATTGAAAAAATATATTGTTTGATTTTTTTTTTGGAAAAGATCCAATCCCTTACAAAGGGGTAATGATTTTCATCCAAACACTAACAAAAGGTCAAGTTTTCAATATTTGATCCGAAGCCAACGGATCCTGAATTTTGATGAACCGAAGAAAACAGTTAAAAACAATTTTTTGCGGAAAAGCCCCGAATTGGCACCGAATCCGCGCAAACGGTTTCCCCAACGGCGTAATTACCATTAAAAAATGGTTTCCTTTAATGCAAAAAAAGGGCTAAACGGAATTAATCAAGTGAAAAAGTTTCCTTGTGCGAATTTTGTTTTAAACTTCGCTCGAATATTTAATTGCTCCACTGTATCTTTTACCGAATGCAGTAAATTGCGTAGAAGTTAATACGAAAAAGTAATTAAAGAGATAATCTTTTAGGCCGTGGAAAACTAATTGTTGTAAAGAGCCGCTCCAATTAACGTTATTTATTTTGCTTTTGATTGATTTTTTGCCATTTTACCTTAATTAATTTCAGAAATCCAAGGAAATATGTATTAATAATATTATTGTATATTTATTTTAGTATTATTTATTGCATTACTGTATTACTTATTTTATAATTTTTAATTTGCAATAAAATTGAATATCGGTATACAAACTTTTTTATTGTTATTATGCCTATTAAGTTATTGATTTATTTATTATGCTTAAGTTATTGCAATTATTATGTTTTGATTTTATGGATTACTTTACACCAGTGATGGCCAACCTTTGATAATGTGCGGGCCAAAGTTGACTTTGGTGTAATTTGGCGGGCCAAAACGTATAAGAAAATTAAATATGGATTTTTATACTTAGTTTTTGCTCTCCTCTCATTTTCCCTTTTTCACTTTTTCTCTTTTTCTCTTTTTCTCCTTTCCTTTTTTTTCTAATTTTCTCTTTTTCTCTTTCTTCTCATTTTCTTCTTTTCTCTATGTTCCTGCTCTTACGGCTATTCCCTTTGCCTCTTTTTCCGGCTTTACCCTTTTTACATTTTTATGTTTGCAGTCCTTTTGACTTATATGACCGAATGGATTCGAAAGCGTTCGCGTAAATTTAAAATTTTCCCAAAAGGTAAGAAAGAATTTCAAATTGAAGTTATTCTAACATTAGAATAACCCTTTATTTAAAATTAAAAATGGACTAAAATCACCAAATACGTATGTGAATATATAAATTAAAAGAGCGAATAAATATAAATAATATAATAAATATAAATATAAAATAAAATAAATAAAAAATAATAAATAAAATAATCGAAGTTAAAGACTAATGCCAACACATAGGGAAACTGATTTTGCGTCTCTTCTTTATAGAATTTTGAGATAAAAAAAAATGTTAGCATCATTCACTTTAGCGGGACGAACAGCGGAAAACAATGAGACACAGAGAGGAAATGCATTTGCTCGAAGGGAATTAATGTTGTGGAAATAAAGGGGAAGTCGAGTGTTTGACCGAAGTAAAAAACTGTTGCAAAGAAACTTTCACCACTTTAGATCGATAATTTCCTCCCCATTTTCTCCTCAGCTGATTATAACCAGGAAATTATGGATTCATAAGCTTTTCTTCGTCGACTCTTAACGGAACTGTGTCACCTCAAAATGGGTGCAACGTTTTGGGAGAGTCGACAAACTCAGCCCAAAAAAAAAAGAAAATATTTTTGACCTCTCTGTCGCCATTTTAAAAAATTACGAAGTGCAAAGGAGCTTAATTTAATTAGAATTCAAAAATTCCCAAAGTTCCGCTCTTCCTCAAAACTTAGTGAAACCGCTTCAATAAGTCAGTACTGCTGACTAATTTTCGACCGAAAACTTTCTTCGGTCGAGTTATTGTATAATGTAAACAAATTAAAATTTTAAATGACTTTTTAGCAAAGACGGAAACGTTTCCGACGACGAAATCATTAACGAAAACTTCCCTTATTTTATTTTTAATTATTTTTGTGTCGAATGACTGACGATTTGTCGCGGGCGTTCCGATTTCCCGAGTGACCTTGAAAAAAGCTCGCAAATTGCAGCGATCATTTGAAAAAAATCAAACGCGGGACATTGTTTTTTATTCGGGTTAAAGCGATATAAATCATCCCCGTATCGGGGGAGCTTAATATAATACACTCCATAAATAAAAGCGGGTGTTGCGTTGCGAATCGCAGCCAATCAAACATTTTTGCATACAATAACACAACCTTTTTGGTGGAAACTGCTTCGCCGAGCAAAAGCTTCATTAAAAAGCACCAACCGAAAATAAAACTCGTGCAATTATTGCCTCCGTATAAGTTGATTTGAATTTTTACGACGGATGAGTGAAACACAAAAAAGGTTCCACGGCTCAATCGTTGCATATTAATCGTAATGAGTTATACTTTAGACGCGTTTTATTACCGGAAATCACTTCCGGAAATGCTCGAAAGCACATTAACGTTTGCCCTTGAACTGTATTATACTGTTTAATACATTCGTGTAGATGTTAGTCGTCCGCCTTTCCGCATACAGTCTTTTATACGTATAATTATAATATAATAATAACATAAACAAATATTCATCTCATATCTTCTCAATAATGCCTGCAATCTCTATTTTCTCCTCTCTTCTCTATCTCCACGTTTTATTTCCTTTTTATCTATTTATCTATCTGCTCGGCTTTCTATTATCTATTCTCTTCTCTGTCTCCACGTTTCTCTCTCTATTTCCTTTTTATTTATTTATCTATTTCCTCGTCTTTCTCTTTTTATCTCCTCTCTTTTCTATCTAAGCGTTTCTCTCTCTATTTCATTTTTCTGTATTTATCTATCTCTCGGCTTTCTTTTATCTCCTCTCTTCTCTATCTAAACGTTTCTCTCTCTATTTATCTATCTCCTCGACTTCCTTTATCTCCTCTCTTCTCCGTTTCCTTTTTCTCTCTTTACCCCTTTCCTCGACATTTTTTATCTCCTCTTCTTTATCTCCACTTCTCTCTATTTATCTGTCTCCTCGGCTTTCTTTTATCTCCTCTCTTTTCTATCTAAACTAATCTCTCTCTATTTCCTTTTTATTTATTTATCTATTTCCTCGTCTCTCTCTTTTTATCTCTTCTCTTTTCTATCTCCACATTTCCCTCTCTATATCCCTTTTCTCTATTTATCTGTCTCTCGGCTTTCTTTTATCTCATCTCTTTTCTATTTCCACGTTTCTCTCTATTTCCTTTTTCTCTATTTATCTATTTAATTGTCTCTCTCTTTTTATCTCCTCTCTTCCCTATCTCCACGTTTCTCTCTCTATTTCATTTTCTCTATTTATCTATCTCCTCAGATTTCTTTTATCTCCTCTCTCTTCTATTTCCTCGATTCTCTGTTTTTCTTTCTTCTCTATTTATCTATCTCTCGGCCCTTTTTTAATCTCCGCTCTTCTCTATTTTCTTTTTCTCTCTTTACCTGTCTTCTCGGCTATCTTCATCTCCTCCCTTCTCTCTTAAGCTTTTTGTCTCCTCTTTTGATTTGAAGATTGCAATGGCGGTACGGCTTGTTTTTCTTTTATATATTTTGCTCTTTGATTAATTTTTATGTAAGAATTTTAGGATTTATTGCTTGGAAAACTGTTGTGCAGAGTAAAGTCATCAACCGTCGGGACGATTTAAGGGTTGTTATTCCCCGAGGCAGTCGGAGAAAAATTATACAAAGTACAGATACAAAAAGGAGGGCGGAGACGGGATTTCGTGACTACCAGCAAACGCATAACAGCAAATGACACGAAACTCGGGTTTTCCTTTGGGAAAGTTATGGAATAATTTTTATCTCTCCTTTAGAAAGCGATTCGGAAGCGGACGATGGGAGACAGGGAAAAAGCTTTCGACTCGGCAATTCATAAACAAATCAAGACATTTTCATCACTCGGCGATGAGACTCATTTAAACGAGTTACGAGAACTTGGAGAGCAGTAAATTGTTGTCGAAAGTTGTAAACTTGCCCGGATCCAGAATTATGGAGTAAACAGTGCATGCCCTGAAATCGGAACTAAGAGTCAGAAGCAGTAGGCTCTGAACTTGAGTAGAGTTAATTCCCCACGAGAGGAACAACTGCACGAGAGCTAATTGTTTTACGAGCAAAAGCACCGAAAAAAGTTGGAACGGATCCCGCTTAATTTTAATACAATTTAAACTTTTCCCCCGACTGCATAAAGTGGTACTCCCGCTTTCTGTATAACTTCCCACAAAACAAATGATCGCTTACAGTATGAGAAACCCCCAACCGTTACTCATAAAAGACATTTTTTACTGTCTTTTATGAGTTCCACAAATCACAAAGAAATTAACCTGAAAAATATTTCGAAAGCTCACTTAAATTGAATGTTATTCGGATATTTTTTGATGGTTTATAGTCACGTTATTTTTAAAATAAACTGGGAATTTTTCAAAGGGGTAAAAAATACTTTATCGGCTCTCGAACCGATCCTTCATCCAGATTATGTAACATGTCAAGGTTCGTTATTTTTTCATGTTGTCATAATATCGATCTCATGTCGAAACAAAACCACACAAAACATTTCCTCAGAGGGAAAAAAAGGTTTCCCCCACAAAAAAAAGTTTATTTTAATTTCGGATTCCGTAATTGACAAAACCCGGCAGTAATTAGAAAAAAAATAATAATAATATCGAAAAGCAGATTTTCTCTGTGGAAAAGACTTCGATAAATATAAGTAAAAATTAGGATTTTTTATGAGGCCAACGCCATCGTTAAGGTGTAATTGTGCGCCCATAAATTCGCAGCGCTTTAACCCGTTGTTCCGCCATTTTCCTTTTATGATGTGGTCACTTTATTGTATTGCTTACTTTATATTACGTTCGAAACAACGACAGTATTTGGAATTCATCGCGGTTTTTATAAGTTCCGAAAGAAAACACGTCAGCGAATGAACGATTAACGTGTGAGAGAACTTCAAATTGTCCATCCAATTTAATTTACAAGTTTCAAATCAAATCCGAAATGACTTTCCCCCCTCCCCCCCATAACCTGTAAATAATTTGGGTTACTTGCTCAATAAAACCCCACGTTAACAAAGCGTGAATATATCAAGTGTGAGTGTTATTGTTACGGAGGATCCTTTTCGCGCGTTTAATTGTTAAACCTTTTAAAGCGGTATTCTTTTAGAAGTCATCCGTTTATGTGTGGAGTAAAGTGTTTTTCATTATTCACCCCCGCCCTTATTTGTAGTGTAGGATAAAAATTAAGTTTCTCCTCAAACCGTTTCTCTGTTTGAGCGAATGTGGTCGCCCTTTCCAATGCAAACGCCTTTGCGCCACTATTTACTGTTTCGCTCGCTCGGTTTTTACCCTTTTCATTCCGAAGGGGATGGAAACCTAAAAAAGTCAACGCAGTTTTTAGGGGAGAACGACGCACTCGAAATCCCACTGAACTGAGCGGAATTTTTTAAGTTACATAAACAAAGCAGTTACACCGGCGCTCAAAAGTATTTTGACAATACAAAATTTTTCCTTTTCCATCCGTAAGAGTTACATACAATG
>JAQIBA010000104.1:11340-33781 GCA_028293925.1 Brueelia nebulosa
TTTTGTGCAAATCATAAATTATTTTAAAAGCTAATTATTCTTCATACACATGAATTACAGTACTTTCTTCTTTTAACACTTTAACTCTGTTTTATGCAAATTAATATCAATATTATTACACAGATAAGTTTCAATTTTCTTAATTAATCTAAACGTCAGCAACTTTTAAAATTCAGTCAAAGTTTTAACAATGGTTATTTTCAATGTTATTTCCCCATGTTTCAAAGTTTTATTTTTATATATTTTAAAAATTACACAATTAGATATTTTCAATAGTTAGAAAGAACGGGTATTCCCTCGGGATATCCTAAATTACTCCCGTTTTAATAAAATCGTTTTTTGGTATTGTGACGAAGGGAAGAAAATTTCTGTTTTTGAAGGAACACCCATATATCTTTATGGTTTATCGATCGGGCACTCCAAGAAAAAGATATTTTGGTGAAAGAGGGTAGTCAGTGGAAGTTTGGAAAAGCCGGGAAAAATATTTTAGGATGAAAGTTCCATTTTCCGAAATGACAGTGCTGTGGTTCACTGTCATTCAGTCATTCTCATTCCGGTTCATCAAACATTTTTTTATTTTTGTTTCTGATCCTTCCAACTTGTTTAATATTTCCAAAGGCAAATTTTCCAAACAAAGATTTTAGCTTTTGTTCGCGAATAAAATTTCGAGAACATTATATGTTTTCCACTGTTTTACTCAAAATTTCTCTCTTTTTCTGAGAAAAACAAATTTTAGCCGAGAACTTGATATTGATTTAGGGACCGCTCGCATTTTCTCTTCTTTAAAAATTTACCAAGTACTTAATGATGACAGCTAAAGGCAGTTTTAACCTTTTTAATGATCGGAACGCCTTTGATTATAAAAACTACTTCTACAGTTTCCCTCAAAATTTAATATTTAATAACCAAAGGAAAAGTAGAGAATGAAATGCGCAGTAAATAAATGTAATACTCCGATTTTAGTATCACTGATGGGTTTTCAGTGTAAATCAGAATTTTTTTTTAAAGTTTTGCCTACAATAGACACCTGAATTATCAAGGTATATCTACAACAAGACGATACATAGACGGGAGAAGAAAAATTAATATTAGTTCAATCAAACTTTTCTAATGCAAATAACGAAATTGAACTGAAGAGTAAATTTCTGAGAATTCTGAATCGGATTAAGAATGTAATTTGCATAAAAAAAAGAACTCCCGAGGCAAAAAATTAGACAGTTCTTTTAACTTCACATTTTATCATTTTCGTTTGGATATATCTTTGCTTATTAGAGTATAAGAATGAGAATAAGACTGGAATTACGTGAACATTATATTAATATATACCGTAATATAAAATTAAATACGAAAGTATTTTGCAACTTTTTTTATTCTCTAACTTTACACTCTATACAGTGTCTCCCAAGAAAATGGGTTCTTGGAAGTTCCTAGTACGTAATAAGTGCAAATAAAAAGCTCTTATTCAGATTTCTCAAGATAAAAAAAAGCATTCCAGAGATAATCAAAATCACCGTTAGTGGTTTCTGCATTATATTTTTCAGTAGTACTTTACTGCCCTCATGCGGGAGTTTACTAAACTCCAATAAAACGAAATATTATGTCTTCCTCTAATCAGTTTACTCTTACAAATTAATTTAATAAAGATTATTTTAGCTGTCGAAGTTATAAACTGCATTTCAATATTTATATAATTATTTTGTTAATTCAGTTTTAGTCTAGGAAATTTTATATGACAACTTGTATTTTCAAATATATTTTTGGTTTGGGGAAATTAAAGATTTCATAATTTTTAACTGATAAGAAATCATTGTCATGAAAATACCTCAAAATCCCGCCTAACATAATTTGTACTTAATTGTTATTCATACACAATGCAGTCAAAGCAGCCATTTTGTGGCGGCAAAAAACGGAATTAATTCTAATATTCAAATTGAACTCTTTATGTGTAAACCTATTTCAAAATTTGGGTAACCCAATATAGGTGTTGGTTTATAAAATACTATTTATTTAAATAAAAGTTAAACTCTGTGTTGAAATCTTATTTTTCTGTTAAAAAAAAAACTTAAAATAAAACGAACTTCACGCTGATTTGAATGTTTTTTTTATTCTAATGTTGGCCAAACTGCTTCCTATATTTTCGCCATTTTAATTTTTGGTTGAGGAGGAAGTAAGAAGCAATGGCTAAGATCTCGTTCATTGTTGTGCATTGTTAAGTGTCTTCTTTTATTTGTAATAAATTTTTCAATATAGTATGAATATGAGGTTGTGAAATAGTTTTATAGTATTTTTATTGAGGTAGGTGAACTTTTTTCCTCCTCTTAAAATTTCACTGTGAATATTTACTTAAGAGAGAACCTCAAACGAAATTCGGAAATTAACAAAATTATAAGAGGTACTCTTATGGCCTGCCGTTTGCTTTTAATAAAATTCTTAGTTTTTTTTTTTAAAGTGAAAGCAGTGACTAAAACAATTTAAAAACTCATGCTTTATTTTCTTTTATTTCGCTTTAATGACGATTGGCAAAGAGCATTGCGCTTATGTACCTGAAATTAAAATTAGCTCATCAATTTTTTACCATTACCTAATTTAGATTATTACTTTGCATGCCTGCAATTTAGTACTGAAATTCTTATCTGCTTGTACGGTCTTTGTGATAATCATTGTTGATTTCCTCACACTTGTTTAATCAGTTACTGCTGTACAGACTAAATTGCTAACCCACCTTTGGAATATCACATTTTCATTGAAAATGTGGGTTTAAAAGTAGGAAAACATTTCCATAAAATGAAGTAAATAATTGTCTGAGTTTGATTAAAAATTTAGAGTGAATATTGAGTTTTTGGTTATGATATACGACTTATAAGTGTTGGTAAAGAGTTAATAAAGTATTGTGTTTTTAAAAATTTCTTTAAGAAATAATATCATTAAGCCCAGGGTTGTATAGCAGAATACAATGTGATGAAATTAGTTAAAATATGCTTTTTAAATTTATTATTGATTTATTATAAATGCTGTAATGCTTTAAGCTAAGGTTATTATATGAAGTGCACTTCCGATTTTGTTTTTAATAAAAATAAATGAGATAATAGAATACTTTTTCCGGTTAAATGTGAAATTTGGCATTGGAGGAAAGTTCAAGAGGAAGTTTAGAAATATTTTTATTTTTAATTGTTAAAGCTGTGAACTGAGCACTTAGTTTAATTCATAGTTTGTTTAAAAATAAATTTCCGTTTACCCACTTCACTGTTATTTTAAAATAAATATTGTTACACATTATGTTAGATTGTATCTATTTGATTATTATTATAAGAATAATGATTTTTTTTAGTAAATTATGAAGTGCATAACTGTATTTTCTAGTATTTTAGTCAGTGCCTCATTTTCACATTTTGCCATAATTTTATTTCCCCTGAAGGGAAATGTTTGGAAAATATTTGTGCCAAATTTTAAAGTCCTTTGAAAGGCTTTATTTTTTTTGGTGTTACTTTCATAAACCCATTTAAAATATCCTCAGTGAAAGACCACAAAAGCCTCATAATTGTCAAGATGTATTCGAACAATTAGTACATTCGAAAATGTAATATGTGTGAGAGAGAAAGTTAGCGAAAATTTGAACAAGTTTATTTTGTTTATGACATACACATTCTAAGTAGTAGATGGTTTTTAAAAGTACGTCTCGTAGGAATAGAACAATTATTGGATTAGTCGTCGGCGTGGTAAAAACAATAGAAAAGTAGGATGAATTGGGACAGCCTTACATAAACTTCATTTTTAAGGAAGATTACCATTCCGCCTCTAATTGTGGATGTTCGCGTACCATTCTGTCTTTCACAGTCAATAATTTTCTGTGTGTCTTTGTCGAGTGACGTATTCGCAGTAAATATTAGTGGTTTCGGTGAACCTGTAAGTAATGATTCGAATCAATATCTGCTGAAGTCATTTTCTATTTAAATCCCTTTTTCAATGAGAATATTAAATATCATCTGTTTAATGTCACGCCCGTTTTCCGCTCAACATCAGATCTGCCTTTTCCATTTTAATAAAAATGACTGAAGCGTGAATCCTTGAAGGATTGCTTGTGTTTTTATTTTTTTTTTTGTACCGTTGCTTACAGCCCAATGCTTTTTCCACTCCTGAATTTTTTTTTTTTTGGAAAAGATTAGTCAGATAATATTGCGATTTATTTACCGCTAGCTTCCATGAATCATTACAGGAAAAATTTCACAGTTATTAGTTCAGGTATTGAAACTGAACAAAAATACACAAATGATCTCGTAGTTTATTTTTGACTTTTAAAAGGCCCAGTCGAAATTTTTTTTGTAACAATAGTTTGAAAACAAAAATGGTTTTCCCAATAATGCTGCAGTCGGAGAAATATTATGACTGGAAAAAGGTCATTGTCTGCATTTTTGACCTGATGTCAAAATAACCCATGGGTTAGACAATTTCGTGACCTTTTTCCGATCAGAAATTCTCACCTGAGAAGAGCAGAGATGAATAAACATACGAATTCATCGTAGAATTGTTTAGTGAACAATTACCATAACGGTTGGCGTTGATTAGGACGTTGCCTTAATAATGCCTCGTGTTTTTTTTTTTTACAGAAGCAAATGTGAACCAGGGGGTCCTTCCCATTTGATGATCACTGATGGAAATCAATTGTTTATCATGGTCTCGACTCAATTTATTTCAATTGATTTCCACCAGTAAAAAGGTCGGAGTCTTTGTTTCAGTCCGTTTGACTTCGGCTAAGGCGACAGTTTTCTCACGCTTTTTCATTACAAAAATACCAAATATTGACAGTCTCGAGCTCGGTTAATAAATCGCAATTAATAGGTTGAAATTAACGGGTAGAACTAATTGCAAGTTTGCCGTGTGTAATTGTGATCAACTGAGTGAAAATATTTTTCAAAAATTACATCATGGGCCTTTAAAATGTCTCAATTAGTATATACTTTATGGTATGTACTTTATTTTGTAAAGCAAACATATGCAGTGATTTATGCTTTCTTAAAGGAGCAGCTTTATGAAGTAATCAAAGTTTTATGATTGAGACTCTTCTGAATTTTTGTCCTCAGGTGTAAACTAATTAGACTCTGTTTACTTAAAAAGATAGAAAAAGAGAATTTTTCTGTAGTGAGTGAAAATTGGTCAGTTTCCAAACTGTCAAGTGAGCCATATTTGAAAAAGCAGAAAAACCACCGAACGAAAACAAAAAATCCATTTATAACATTGCATTAATTTCGGTCCTTTGCGTCGGGACAGGAATTTATGAGAGTTTTTGACTGGATAAATATTTGTGATTGATTGTTTTTCAAAGGCAAAATGTAAACCAGTTCGAGTACTATCAAAGGAAAATTGACAGAAAAATATGGTCGAGCCGAGTAGAAATGCTTCTGACAAAGGAGATCAATGACCGTAAGACTTTAATGAATCGCTCACAAACGAATAATTCTGCAAAGTGCCAAAAGCACCGTCCATTGTTCCTTTTCCCATTGCTTTTTTGTTCGAATTTCTCGAAGCCGTTGTGCAATAAACGATCGTGCAATAAAGCGAAAATGCAGCAGCGGATTAATTAAAAAGAGATCCGTTCAACGTTTGATTACACCTTCGCAATGATTGCGCTCCCCTGGAACAAATCTCGACAAAATGGAAGTGTTTTCCAGACTGAAAAGAGGGACAGTCTTCTGAAAAAAAGAGACAAAAATTGTAAAGGCGTGCACCGCGAATGTTGGCACCAGTGGAAGTTCACCAGCTCAATACAATGTCTTCCCGATGCCAATGCACATAGTTAACAAAGGCAGCCGGTCGGAGCGCTCCGCCAGGGACGAGTTTACTTAAAAGACCCCTCCGTATTAAACAGTCGACACACGGGAAGTGGATTTTTCAACGATTTTTTCCACGAGCGTGTGAATTTTTTGTCAGTTCGAATGCGGTCGTCGGGCATAATGTTCGCCCCGAGTGCCAGTGTTAACAGTGTTTCGGTTCGCCCCGATGTGAGGGAAATTTAAACGGGCGCAAAATGCTCACGGATCCACGGTTCGTTTTAATGCGGCCTCATCTTTGTTGTCCAGTTTACAACGTTTAAGAATTTAAATGTCAAATTCTTGGACGGGGAAAATACCTGAATTTACAGTGAGATCGTATTCGCCCTCGAAAAGGAAGAGTCATTTTCAAATGTCGCGTGGTTTTTTCCAATCCATTTTGAAGTGAAGGAGATCGGAAATGTGTTGGTTTTAACGGTGTATATAAATCCAACGTGCAAAGTCTGTTTAAATCGATCAGCCATTTTGTTTTCTTCGGGCGGGTTTCGAGCAAAGTATTGGCATCATTTCGGGACGGGGGATTTGATTCGAGGACTCAAAATGTGGAGAGTCCGAAGATCGCAGAAGGAAAAAAAGCAGGAATTAATCCTTGTGAGAACGCAAGAGCAGGTTCTTCCTGCGAAAGTGTGGTGATGTAACATCTCCGCCACTCACCTTTTCGGTGTATATCGTCTCACGTCTTAACTCTGCCGATGTAAGAGTTCAATATCACCCAAATAGCGGTTTACTTTTGAATAAATTAGTGTGTAACCTCTTAAGGACCGGAGTTTTTCCCTTTAATAATTGTTCTAAAGGTATTTCGATGAGTGGAGTTGAAATTTTGAAACCGTTTTCGAAATATGGCGTTTACGCTAACGGATTTTTCCTCATTCATCATTATTTTTCAGTATATATTTTGTATTTTTCAGTATAATGTTAAGAGAAACTCATAGAAATATTAGTATCAGTGAATTTGTTCCCACAAACTAAATTATAAGGCGAAACTTGTATAAAGTAATAAGTACTCATAAATAAGACTTCTCTGGACTTTTATACCTGAAGTAGTCAAGAATTGCTCTTTAATAAACGTATCTGCTGAGTCATAAGAATGCTGCAATCAGAAACTGGAAAAATTTGGAATTTTGACGGAAAAATCGTTAAACGTTTTGTTCATTTCGTCAAAAAAATTGATTAAATGTTCAAAACTATGAATGCGAAGATTTCAAAATTGGTATGATACAATAACTTTTCGGTTTCTGACCATTTTTGAATAATATAAATTTGAAGGTCAAATTTTGGAGAAGCCAAAAGTGAAAGTTTGAACAGCCCTGACTCCGCCCGTGATTTTTTAAATTCTTTCCATATCGGAAAGTTCATCATCTTCCAAAATGAAACGACTCGAAAATGACAAAATTCGGGGGATTGGAACAAAAACGTTCCCGTGGTCGTCGAGGGGACAAAAACAAGCGGATGGCCTCGTAAAAACATCAATAACCATATTAATCCATCGGTTGTGAGAATTCCGGTGAAATAAATTATTGAAGACTTAGCAGAGGAAAGGGATGCGCAACAGCGGGGATTTCTCATGAATCCTAATCTATGCTGAGACGAATTTATTCGTCCCGGCAAAAAAAAAAAAATCATAACATTTCTATGGATCGCTTTATGTTCTTATCGATTTCCTTCACACTGTTGAGGGGAGTATTCTGTGTATCTGTGAGTGTGTGTGTTTGTGTGTGTGATTGGAGAATTGGCCGTACACCTGCCTAAGTACTCGCGATCATTGTCGATTTTTTTCCCCCCATGCCACCGGGCACGAAGCAAGGTGACTATGAGAAATACTTTTAACTAGTTCTTTGGACTCTGTGACGTAATCTGATGAAATTAAAATGGAAAAGTAAGTTATCATGGCGATACCTTGGCGCAGAAACGTGAGACGTGTTTTTAATGATCCCCTCCTGCAGACTCGGATGTAATTTCAAAGGGTTGCCATAGTTTTTTTTTCCTCCACTCGGGCATTGGGTTGAGTCCTCGAAGAGCGGTGACATTTTTTTTTATTGTAATATCGCCTCCAACCTTTTTGTATCGGCGCCCCCTTTTTTAAAAATCAAATTGTTGCGCCCCTTTAATTTATCTAAAAATCAAATTTCATAAATACTCAACTGATATTATAATTTATTTAATGGGCTACAAAATAATATACAATACTATGTAAAAATATAATAACAGAACAAAAAAAGAATATATATTTTTGGTTTGTATTCGAAAATGATATTTTGGAAACATCAACAGCCCCACAGGTTGGAAACCACTGCCTTAAGGTGTTTTTTATTTGTCGAAGTGTTTCTTGAAAGCACAAACGGTCTCCACTGAAAATCGAATGTAAAATTACGCGTTGTCAAAATACTTTTGAAATTTTCAACAATGGGTAAATCCCAACGAAACAATTTTTAGGTTTGGAAAAATAAAACCGCACGACTCAAAACAATCGGAGGTTTATATTTTAAAGCAAATATCAAAATAATGAGCTTTCCAAACAATCGGTCAGAATCACCCAATGAAAATAAATTCACTTCACCACGAAAACAAAACCGAACGTCAAATTCATGTAAAAATCGCGCACTCGAGAAATAAGTAACGACTCCAAAAAAAAAAAGAAAACAAAATTGTATAAAACTGACAGAAACATTTTGTTGCCGGCTTTTAAAGTCAGCGCCGCCCCCCAATCGGTGTGCAATAAAATGGCCGCTTTTATTGCAATCTGCACCCTTTTCACGTAAGAATTTGTTTGTCTGTTCTGAATTGCTCGTGGTAATAATTTTCAGGCAGAAGTCGCCAAATTTTGGGATATATTTTTTAAAGTATCCAAAGTAAATATCTCACCGTTGATGTTTTCTCCCGAAATGAAACTTAAAATCATAGTAATTCGGGAGGAAAAGAGCAGGTGTGTCTGTCGATCCTTGAAAGGGAACGTTTTTGAAAACCATGCGAACCTCATGACATTACACTCGGGGGTTTTTTTCCCCCAAAGGAATCTCCCATTGTATGAAACAGTGTTCATTTAAACTCCCGTCATCCATATGGCAGCGGTGAGAGCACCTTCTGCAATGCAGGTTATGCACTCTCTTTCGTGTTCTCTTTGGGATTTTTCTTTCGAAACGCCATCAATAAGATTTTCTCGAGAAGAAGGAGTCGTTACGGTCGCCAAGGCTTAAATCAACTGGAAATTTTTAGTGAATTTCAATTTGATGACATTACAAACGAATGAGTTATAATTGAAAAGGTGGTCATTCACCGATTTTAAAGTCGTCTCGATGACCTTGAACGAAACGGAATTTATTCCGTTCTGCACTTATTTACCTCAGACGATAGAATCACACTAAAATAATTTGGTATTTTGGTTTTGGGCCGTAAAAGAAAACACCAGAGAAGTGATCGGAAGCATAATTTAAATGCTCACTCCGATAATTCTTACCAAATGGACGTCGGTAAGGTTAGCTAACAAATCCAAGAAGAGCACAAAACCTTTGTGCACTTTAAAGTTTCACAAAGGAAGGTTTTAAACTGCACCTGGCAGATCCTTCCATTGAATTTGTTACCGAAATCAAAGGATTTTCAATTAGGAAAAGGCAGCTGCAATGTTATGAATCGCCCCTTAGGCAGAATATGAATTTTTAAATTTGGAGGCCTTAAGAGAAAATACACAGGAATTTTTGGAAAGTTTTTCATTTGAAAAAAAAAAATGATTGGTCTCTGCGAGTACAGCACGCATTAGTCCTATTTTCACGTTCGAAGCGTAGGAATGAAAGTATGAATTGTTTTCACACAGGAATGTAGGTGTAAAAAGGGGTTAAAACCCGGTGCGTCATTGTTGAAAAGAATCAAAGCATTAATGAACGGCATTCGCTCCATACAAACGCATACAAAACACTAAGAAATACAAATTAGCAGATCCTTATTCACTTAACGGTTACGTGAAGTGATGTTTTGTGGCGTTCAAAACGCAAAAAAATGCAAAGCGGAGATTAAATTTGAGCAGTGTAAAAGACTCACAACGGAAATATTAACAGGAAATTATATATTTTCATGTATTTTATGATGGAATCTCGAAATCATAAAGGTAATAATAAGGTTCAACCCCATATGAAAATACTTTATCATGCGTCTTAGTCATAATTTAGACTAAATTAAGAATTTTAAATTGTGAATAATACTTTATTGGTTGGCTCATTTGTAAAATAGTAATGTTATAAAGCAGTGGTTTCCAATCTTTTTGTACCGGCGCCCCCTTTTTAAAAAAACAAATTGTTGCGCCCCGTTAATTTATCTAAAAATCAAATTTCATAAATACTCAACTGATATTGTAATTTATTTAATGAGCTACAAAATAATATACTATGTAAAAATATAATAACAGAACAAAAAAAGAATATATATTTTTGGTTTGTATTCGAAAATGATATTTTGGAAACAGCTATGCGCTCCATAGGTTGGAAACCACTTATAACCGACGTAAGCCACTTAAAACAATAGTTGAGGTGCGACATTTTTAGTTTTCTATATTTGCAAAACTCCATACACACTGTACACGGTACAACACGTGTATAGCAATTATACAGACACATAAACAGGACATATACGATTGCAGTCTCCGACGTAATAATGACTGTACCTACTTTTGGTCGTTACCAGGGCAACCGGAAGACGACAATCACCATTGCCGTCACTAGACATTATATTATTTATTTATATTCACTTATATTCATTTTTTATATTATTCATTCATATTATATTACGTTCCTTAATTTTATTATATTTATTATATTTATTTATATTATTATTTATTACTATTATTATTATTACTAATTAATTAGTAACTATGTAATTACTATTACTAATATTATTAGTACAGTAATTACATAGAAAATTATTTTCAATTATTTATCAAAATAGAAAATTATTTTACTATATTATTTTTGATTATTTATATTTATTTATTTAGTATATTTTTATTATATTTTATTTATATTACATCATTATATATTTATATTACAGTCATTATATCATTGTATTCATTTCTTTATGTTAATATTAATTCATATTGTTTATATCCTTGATACTCAACCTGTGACCCCGGGGCCAAATTTGGCCCACCGAGCCCTCCCGAGTGGCCCCAGTGGCCCATCCGAGATCAACAATGGATAGGTCTGTGCCTTACAAAAATAAGAATCAAATCATGAATATAAATCGGAAGTACCTTTTTTTTGTGTTTGCATGGTCCAGTGGCCCCGATGTTATCAACGGAAGTTTGGCCCCAGTGAGAAAAAGGTTGAGTACCAAGGGTTTAAATGAATGTTACATCACTGTTTTTATACTTATGGTACATTCGGGAGCTGGGTTTGCACAAGTAGCACCACTTTCATTCCTTGATAAATGAATCCATTGCCTCTGTGACAAAAAATATTAACGATTCGGTTCCGAAATTAAAGAGAGAATTTGCGGTTTGAAGTAGTCATTTTGCGCAGTATGTCGGACCGCAACAATGAGCAATAAAGCTGCCTCGGCTAACCATTTCCTCCGATTCCCCGCGACTTTGGGCCTTTTCCAAAGCGACCCTTTGCGTTGTCTCATCATTGTGCGGCCATCAAAGCCTCGTCCGGTTGTCTTATCCAGTCGAAGACCAAACCCGTCCTTCGGTCAATCATCGACGAACACGTAATTCTGTTTCCTGGTATGAGACTCCTGTTTAAGAGGTTCACTTTCCAACGCCATTAATAAAAGAGTTGTCTGCGAGTGAATACGAGTGAGTAAACTGCCAATGACGTCATTCATTTTGAATAATACCGTTTAGGCCGTTAGTCGCAGACGGGAAATCAGACGCGAAAATTTTGTCATTTCCATTTGAAAAGTGTTTCCAGTGTTGAAAGTTAGTGTTTTAGTGGATTTTACAACATTTACAGATAAACTTAATGGCGGTTTTGTCGGGATTATCAAAGGTTGTTAAGGCTTTTCTGATCGTCGATGCAATTTATCTAAAGACGGGGGATATTTTTTCCCAACATTTTTTTTGGACGGTGATAACATTAGAGTGTAATAAAACTTCGGATCACAGAATTCCCCGAAGAAAATTTACATATAATAATTAAAACGAATCATTTTCATAGAGAATTTTTTCCGGCGAAATGTAAACATATATATAAGTAACACTAATTGGGCTCTCGTGTGATTTTTATATTTTTATCAGATTACTTATCTTACGGAATTTATCTTTTATAATGTAACTCATTTACACACTTTTAATAAAAAAAAAGTCGTAGAAAAATGAATTCGATGCGTGATGATGAATCTGTGGGAATGTTTTTTTGTATTGTTTATTCCATTGAATAACCAAAATAAAACCAATCAAAAAAAAACAGGATTCCAAAATACACTTTCAAAACTCTTAAGGAAAAGGAGCAGTTTATAATTGAGGATTTTATATTGAAATAAAAGTTGCTTTAATTTGGATTAGGATTTTGACTGGGATTGGGTTTCGCCGCAATAAGTGTTCTCTTCTGCTAATTCTGTTGCTTTTTCACTTCCTCCATTGGGGTGACTTTCCTTTTTCCTTATTCCTTTTTCGTCCATTGGTGTATTAAATTTCAAGCTTTCCTTTTGGCTTCCATTTTCGATTAATATTGAAAACACCCAAAGATGTTTCGATTAACTTTTGCTTTAAAAGAGGAAACACATTTTAATCTTTGCTTTAATTTGTTTTAATTGAATTGTATCTTTTGCCTCTGCCACACATTAAACATTGTTCGCTTTTGTGTTTACAGGAAAAAACCGAATTTTTTTTTTAGTAGTTGAAAACGTATATTAGAGAGAATAAAGTAAATGAGGATTAGAATGTAAATATGTATATGCGTACGACGGTGCTGTAAAATTTATTTTTTTTTTTGACACGTTGAAGAGATAATTATGTGAATAGTCGTTTTTATAAGACAATCGCTCGGAATAAATTTACGAAAAAAAAAAAAATGGGAACCGCAACATCACACCACGAGCCCTTGGACAGATCAGCAATGCGTCTCAGCAAGCGATACAACAAGGTATTTTTGCCCGAATTTGGGATGTGGATTTAAAATTCTTCCACTTCTTTCTTTATCTTTGGTTCACGTTTTTGTTTTTTTTTAAATCTCCATTCTCTCGTTTGTCGAGTGATTTTTTTTTTATTTTTGAAACGCGTGAGCACTCGAGTGAACTTTAAAAAGGGGTGACCTTGTGACCTTGGAGCTTTTGTCAAAGACAATACAACACAGCTTTCGATTTTGCAACTGCAAACAAGGTTGATGGAAATTACGACTCGAAATAATCAATTGTCCGTGACGACGTGGTTATACCGCCATTTAAGAAGGAAATCATAACCCGTTCGCGTCGTGGGTTATTTCCAATCGAAAAACGAGGGCGGGAACCGTTAGACTCCCCCGTCGCATCTTTTCCAATCTTATTCGCGAGGGGAAATGATTAAATAACGCGACATGTTAATGCAGTTAATAAATTGGAAACGGTTTGAATGAGATCTCCCGTCTGAGGAGTTCGTGCACATGACAAGGGGTTTTGCGTAAACGGGGGGGAGGGGGAAAGTTTATGGGGGCAAATGAAACCCCGGGAGAACAAAAGCGCACCCCCCCACCCGCAAATATTCGGAGAAAACGTTTCAGTAAAAATAATGCGGATTTAATGAGTTTCCCTCGTGCGGTGCCACATAGGCAAACCATTAAAAATAACGATTTCTGTTTAATACACATCTCATACGTGTGCGGTACCGACAAAGGGGTTCGATTCTCTACAGAGAATCGCCATTCTCTCGCACTTCATTCACAGGTATTCGTATTTGATGTAAGTGTGGAAAAGCTCGCTTATTGCATTTGGAGAACGCGTGAAATTCATAAGTTAGTGTAGTTTTGTTTTTGGGGGTGGTTTTCACGCTTCGTAGAGTAGTTATTTCAGTATTAATTGATGGTTTCGGTGTATATTTTCGTAGTCACGCATTTTGTAGTTTATCATTTAATATTTAAGCAGTAAAATATATAATAGTTAAGGTTTTAGTTTTATTTTACAAAGCGTTGTAATTTGTAGTGTATCAAATTTGGTATTTTATTACTGGACTTTGTTAAAACGGAGAGTGAATCGGAAAAATATATATGAAATAGTGGACCCCTCTCTCTCTCTCTTTTCTCTCTCTCTCTCTCTCTCTCTTAATAAACCGTCCGTATGGGAGCAGTAGTTAAAACTTCCTCTCGCACGGATGAAATTTCCATTCGAAATTGAATTCCTCCGGATGGCGGCTCGCAAATCCTTCACTTGTGAGATTACATCATTCAAAACACGACCGATATGTTACGTCAACCGCGGGAGGAGTTTATAAATATCCCATCTTTGGTTGGGAATAATCAAATCCTACATTTTCACTGCGGTTTTTCATTACTATACGAATCAATTAAAAAAAAATCATTTCTTATTAAAAAAAAAAAAAACATTTATCTTTTTGTTTACATAGTTATCACAGAGGGTTTAATTTTCTATTAAAAACCGCAGGATTCGGTTCAATCACCACTAATTAGTGTGCGGTGACTGATCCCAAAAAATAATTTTGATGTTTTTTAACAATTTAATAAATGTCCCAACCAAATTATGGGAAACTTTAAGCAAAAACATAACGTATTTCTAATTAATCTGAGAGATGTAAAACCGTATTTTAAATTCCTCATTTGATTAATTATTATTCATGAACTGTTTTTTTTTTTTTTTTAATCGTTACCTCTGTTTCCGCGCAGGCATTCAGCCGGTCCTTCAGGGACAGATCCACGAAGAAGTCTGGAAGTTCGCCCCGACGAATGGACAGGTTGCGAAGAAGCTTTCGCGATTCCTTCAGGAAGCGCAAAGAACACGTCCCGGAAAGTTCGAAGCCGCACCAATGGCAGGCGGACGAGCTGAGCGTTCGCGCGGGAACCTGCTGCTTCCAGGTGAAGTACCTGGGATGCGTGGAGGTGTTCGAGTCCCGAGGGATGCAGGTCTGCGAGGAAGCGCTCAAAGTCCTGAGGGTAAGCGTTGCAATCCCTCCTCCCCCGCGGCCGCCGAAATCCAGTTAAAGTCGGGGAGGAAAAAAAAGCTTTTGTGCTCTTCATAAGATATTCTGTATAAAATTTGATTAATTAGTTTAAGGTTCTCGTCATTAAGTTTTTCCAAGTTTTGAAACTTTGCTTTTCAGGGTAATACGAGGCGACGACCCGTCAAAGCGATTTTATATGTTTCCGGGGACGGATTAAGAGTCGTCGAAGACGAAACAAAAGGGCTCATTGTCGATCAGACCATTGAAAAAGTGTCATTTTGCGCTCCCGACAGAAATCACGAGAAAGGGTTCTCATATATATGTCGCGACGGAACCACCAGAAGATGGATGTGTCATGGCTTCTTGGCTTTGAAGGAATCCGTATGTACAGCACGAGATTATCATCATTTACGATTTTCCCGGGTGGAAATTTAAAGATTTTTTTTTTTGCGTTTGTCTCGCAGGGAGAGCGCCTAAGTCACGCGGTTGGTTGTGCATTTGCTGCCTGTTTAGAGAGAAAACAAAAACGCGATAAAGAGTGCCGTGTTACAATGTCATTCGACGCTAAAAATTCAACTTTTACGCGGTCCGGTTCGTTTAGGCATCAGACTGTAACAGATAGACACACAGATCCTCAAGAAATAAAGCCTGGAGTGGGTGAGTTGACTCATTTCACATTCGATCGGCCACAGATCGAAGGGAGTGGTGGTCGCGGTCTTTTTAACCCCTTGAGCACATCTTGCGTTTAGTGTGCGTTGATCGCCACAAAATATAAGCATATTCCAAATAAAACGTATTACTCTTACATATTAATCCACATAGTAAATTAATTCCGTACTCAAGGGGTTAAAAAAAACAAACAGATAATTAATGGCTTAAAAAATATTTCCCTGCAGACCCGGGAGTGCTCATTGACATCCCACAAAGTGGTAAGAAGTGTTGTAGTTCCTTTGCACTCATTGCGTTCGCAGACTGAATTTATCGATTGTATTGTTTAAAAAAAAAATTGTTTAAAATGAGTCAGTATTGATCACTGTTTGTTAAAGTTTTTGGCCGTGAAAAATAAAAACTTACAATTATATATTTCTGTGCTTACTTCTGTGCGACTGTAAGTACAGAAATTAGACAGAAGTGACAGTGAATAATGACAGAAAAGTACAGAAAACTGAAATTTATTTAATTGGGAAATTAGTCTGTGGAAAAATGAGCCGTAGTGTCCCCCTGCACTCACATTCCCTTTTTTTTGTATTTTTCAACCCCTTTGTTATTTTTATTTGAGTTATTTTTACCGACCACAAATTGCTTATTTTTAATTGTAATGAGTTTTGGATTTACTTTAAAATAAAAGCGGGTTAATGAATTGTTAAGAAAACCAAAAAAAATTGGATTTTACCGTAAATTTTATAATAATATTTAAATAAGTGTGAGGTCTTTTCTTGTTTATTTATTTATTTTGATTGGATGAGCAGAAGACGACAATTTATTTTAATGTTCAAAATTTGAGAGTGAAGAAATTAAATGATTGGGTTATTTCCTATGCGTTTTGTCTCTTATAAAAGTTTTAACGTAATACAATCGTATTATGTAAACCAATAGTATCACTTTTAACATTATTATTCGGTAAATCACACATTATATGCATTATAAATGTCTATTATCACAAAGAATGTTGTTTTCAACCTCATTTGAAAGAAGTTTTAATTTCTAAAATGTCTTCACAGTGACATTAACTATATTAAATAGATAATTTTATGTTAAGATATATAATATGATCAATCAAATGACTTCGCGTATTGAAATTTTGGATTTTATAGAATAATCAGATCTAAAAAACGAATAAAATGAAATATAACAACGGTATAAAAAAGCAGAAAAATCCAAAGTCGTAAAATAAGAAACTAAATACTCAGTTGACATTTGCAATGGAAATAAAATAATTAAAAAAAAGAAGCTATAAGATGTGAAAAAGAAAAAAAAATGAACATTTTTAATGTTGAAAGGTGTTTAAAGTGTTTGCATAATGACAGTTATTAAATGTGGCTGCGTTAGATATAGTAAAGGCTTATCTATAGTGGTTTGTTTCGGTGTCGCAGAAGTAACGATACTTCTTTTGCAGATCCGCCTCCCATAAAGCCCGTGTACAACCCTTACGCGATCGAACGACCACACGCGACCCCGTCGATGCTGCAGCGGCAGGGCTCCTTCCGGGGGTTCTCCCAGCTCCCGGGGGCCTCCCCCTTCAAGCGACAACTTAGTCTTAGAATAAGCGAACTGCCCTCGAATTTGGAGCGACAGCGCAGCCTCAGCTTGGAGGGGAACGACGTCAGAATGCCGCCTCTTATAAAAGCTCAAGGTTAGTCAGTGTTCCGGCCGCGTTTCCCTTTCGTTTTTTCTGTAATTCACAAACTGTATTTTTGTGTGTCCGACAGTGAGTCCCATCCCGGAAGTTATTTCCGAAAAGGGTACTTCGGATCCCGTAAGTGCAATGTGTCAACAGCTGTCTCAAGGATTATCGCTACTTACTAATGAGGAATTCATCGAAAATAAATCTGCTGGTAAGTTTTATTTTAAACTAATCGCACTCCAGGAAAGTATTTTGACAATACAAAATTTAATAGTTTCTTAGTTAATTATTTTACTATAAGATTTTATTATGTATTATTTAGTTATCAATACTATTAATAATATATTCGTCACTTTAAAATAACAAAATACACAAAACATTCTTCTTAGTCTTCTGCTTTTACTTTAATACTCTTAATCAGTTCTGTTATTAATAGATAAACTCTTTGTTTTTTCTGTTATTTAATTAGTATTTATAAATGTTGTAAGTATTTTAATGAAAGCCAATAAAATTTCACTTTGTATGCAACTCTTTCGGGTGGAAAAGGAATACTTTTGTATTGTCAAAATACTTTTGAGCGTTACCGTGTATACTTTTTTAAAAATCTAGAATCTTTATTGTATATACGGTATTTTTAATAAGCGCATAAGTAAACAGTCTAAATTAAATTTAAAAACTGCAAAAAAGCATTCATCCATTTGAGCTGTAAATGTTAGCGTTGTATGTCATTCAAGAGTTGATATTTACATAAGTTTAACGGTTTATTTTATTTATTTTTGTTTCAGATTCCACATTGTCTCAGCTAAATAGTTTCCAGTCTAAAATAGATTCGTATTCATTTCAAAACAATCCACCGACTCAGTGGTCTGCGGGAAACGGGAACAGTTCGTGGGAAACCGGCCAGGACTCCACGGTCAATCTCAGCAATGTGAAGAGCCTACCAAAGCCCGAGCAGTGGCTGGGAACGGTCGTCGCCAACACCTCCACCACGACGAGCCCCTCCCCCAGCCCCACCCCGAGGAAGACGCCCCCCCTGGCCCACCTGCGGGCCCACTCCCTCGGCTCGGACACCTTCTTCGCGAGGACCCAGGGAAGGCCCTCGCACCTCAACGGGATTTCCGACTTCGGCCCCAACCAAACGAACATGGCCGCCATCGAAAGCATATCGAATAGGTTGAACTTGCAGGGTTCTCAAAATAGCATAGCCTCTAATAGCAGTTCCGGGATAGGGACCAATTCCGGGACGGTTTCCCTCAGTTCCGGGACTTTCAATTCCTCCCAGAGCGGGACCGGGGACAAGGGGAAGGACCCCTTCGACGCGGAGTGGGCGGCCATCGTCGCCAAAAGCGAGGCCAACGAAAGCTCCGCCCCGAGCACTAACCCCTTCATCGTCCCCAACACCATAAAATCATTCGAGGTTCACCTCTAATTCGTGTGATTTTGTCCATATCACAACGGTTGTGCTTAAAGTTGGAACGGTTTCGGGTGAGGGAAACCCCCGCGAACATTCGCAGTTACTCCGCCCGGAAACTTTCACATTGTGTTTATCCGAAAATGAGAGTCGAGTTTTATCTTCAAAAACTTCCAGTAATGTATTCACCCGATTAGTTTTTCGTACTCGAAGATTGAGTTTGTCTCTTCAGCCATTATTTTATTTTTTTTTGGTCTAAATCTAAAGGTCGAAGAGTTAAAAAATTAGACGTAGCTCAATATGTGTTCAGTTAGGGCTCCACTCGATTTATTTATTTTTTTCCTTCAGTAGTTTTATAATCTCAGTCTGAGTTAATCGTAGCATTAAAAATGGCGAAGAGTTAACTTCCGTTTGTAGTCGGCGGTTTTTTGCCCCAAAATAATCTCAATTCCGTGTAGACATTTTTTTTTTTAGAATTGAAGATGGAAGGAAATGCGAGACCCTTTCCAAGAGTGCTTACTCACGCGCTGACCCGTTGTTGAGTAATGTTTTCACTCAACTCCATACTTTTGAGCAATTCAGTATTAATTTCGTAAGCCGTCTCTCGGAAAGACCGAAAGAAAAATGGCGGCGTTTTCACAGTTCGGAGAATTCGTTACGAAAATCAATCGGGATATTCGCATAACGTTTATTTACTCTTTACTTAACGATTTGTTTCCTCGAATTATTTACACAACGTATTTCATAGAATCTGTTTTTTTTTTTTTATTCACGTACTTAATTATTTTTAAATACTTTCGGACATTCCATTTGATTTTGTTCCTATTCGAAAAGCGGATATCCCCGCGATTAAAAGGTTAAGGATTCTCAGGTATTTACTTCCATCTTGAATTAGCGCACATTTCAGTGATACCAACTTCCAACGATTAGTTTTTTAATTAAAAGTTGGCACTATTGATTAAATGAATAAGTGCGGTCGGGGAAAACTGCCCGACAGTTTTACTATTCCGTTAATTCCGTAAAAAAGCCGTTGATTGGTTTGTTACGTTCCGGACTCATTTACAGTCGGCGGTGGTGGGTTTTCAATGGATGCGGGACTTTTTTGGAAACGTTCAAATGTGGCCTTTGCTGTATTTATTATACATTTATCTGCCCCCCAATCTAAAGGGTCTCGTCTTTAATTAATCCGCCATTTTTCTGCGACGGTTTTTGTCTCACCGCCCAAATGGAATTTTCGGAGAAAGTGTGCATTCCTTTCACTCGGGAAATTGAATCCACGATCGAATGAATTGTAAACGGCGACCGACAGATTAATACGTTTTCTTCTAATATAGTTTACAGTATTAATTCCAATATGAGTATATATATAAATATTAAAAGTTAATAGTCAATTAACTTATTCTGCATTTAGAGGCATTTACTTACGGTTCCCCCAATCGGTGATTCCGATTGGTTTTAAAGCACTTTAGAACAATTTTAAAGGAAAGAGTTACTATGTGCAGTACTTAAATTCGTCTTTAAAACCGCTTAAAAATTGTTATACCGTTTTTTTTTACATTTCGAAAAAGAGTCTCCCAAATCCCATAAAGTGGGAATGAGAAGAAGGAATTTTGGGATTTATAAATTAGAAGTTTGATGTATTTTTTTTTATTTTGTTATTTTCTAGAACAGGGGTGAGATAACTTTTAAAACAATGGACCAATTTGGGGAATTTTTGGGCGGTCCGTACATAAACTAATACTTATTAATAATTTATAAACTTTATTTATAATAAACATAAGAATAAAAGTAACGATTTTCTACGGAAATTTTAATGAAAAATGGAAGAAAATGAAAATCAGAGTAGAAAAGGGGGAGAAGAGAAGGATAAAAAGATAAAAATGGAACAATAGAAAATGGAAAGTGTAATAAAAATTAAAGAAAAAAATAATAATAAAAAGAGAAAAAATTTAAAAATGAAAAAAGAAAAGGATGAAAAATATACAGATAAGAAGAGAAAAAGAAGACAGTAAAAATAAAATTAAAAAAAGAAAACAGAAGAAAATAATAGAAAAATAAAAAAAGTCTATGAAGAAAAAATAAAAAGAAATAAATTATAAAAATAAAAGAAGGAAAAAAAGAAAAGAGATAAATAATAGAAAGTAAAAAAAATAAGAGAAGTCTATGAAGAAAAATATAAAAATATAAAAAAAGATGAAAACTATAAAAATAAAGAAGAAGATGACACAGAACGAAGTTATTTAAACATTTTTTAATTTCATTATAATCGATTTTATAACAATTTAACGATGGGAATAAAATCAATTTGAATAATGTTTGGCGGGCCGCGTTTTGCTCACCCCTGTTCCAGAGAAAAACTCTGTATGAGAAGACAACCTTTGGCTTGACCCAAAACACTTCCACGTTAGTTTTTCCCATCGGGCACAGGGTTTAACTATTTAATGAATTATCGGGCGGGAAAGTGGGAAAGGGTTCGTTGGGAGTGAAGTAAAAATGGTCGCCGCAGCCAAAGGTTAAAACTCACTTTCATAAAATTTAACACATTCATCCAATTAAAGTTTAGATAGTTTAAAAATACAGTGGCTTATTAGTGAAAAACCCGGTGGGAAATTTTCCTAACGAAATCTTCGGACCAATCGATTCTTAACCGGACTTTTCTTTTCCCACCGGTTTTCGTAAGGCTATTTGATAAATGATTTTAGACAAATGAGAAAAAATAATCAATGATTTGGAAAATGGTTTAGATGACACATTCGACCCAATCTGCAAATTTTTATCCACTGTTAGTCGCTTTCTTTTGTTAGTAACCCTTAGAACATAACGCGACGGCGGTATGTTAAAATTTGGAAAAGTCGATGTGAACATAAATAACAATTGTAGAAATTATGTATTTTTAATATGGTGGACTAATTGCCTTTATTTGGGTGCGCGAAAAACGCCCCCGAAAGAGTTGATGATTTTTCGAACGCGTGCGATTTCCGACTGATTTTTCGAAGGCATTGGGCAAAAGGTGCACTTAGGCAACACACATTCATATTTTTTATATGGTTAATTTATTATTATTATTTTTTAGTGATAACGTTTAAATTACTTAATTTTTGTGAAAGCGGAGATAGGCATTTTTTTAGTTGTCTTCGAGTATCTTCTTTGTAAATACTTTGAATAATTCTGTTTCTTTGTATATATTTTTGCTCATATTTTATGAATTCTCTAAGCAAGTTACTTATTTATGCTCGTTATAGGTAATCCGTTATTTGTAATATACAAAGTTAAATTTTTATAGTTTTGTTATTGATTTTCCTTTGAATTTCATTTCCTCTAAATCACCAAATAAATCTTTTTATTCTAAAACTTCATCAAGAATTCGTGCCATTTATGGTATCCTGACATAGTTGCAAATAAGTGTCCAATTAATACTGTTATCACTTTGCGATTTATACTAATGAAAATCGTTACTAAGGAACTGATTTTCGCGGCAGAGTCGCAAACTGTTGCTAAATTTTTTCTTACGGTGCGCTGAAATTTTGTCTAACTGTATAAATTGGTTTACTTTACAGTATTTGCAAAATGATTTCTCATTACAATGCATTTACTGTAAACCCGGTTTACAGTAAAGTCCCTTTAATTTAGTTTTTGTCTGTAAAGGTAAGTTTAATTCTTTCAACGAAAGATATTTTTGTTTTAATTTATATTTTTATTATATTTAATTTACTGACATTTTTTTTGATATGCATTTATTGTTTACGATATTTTTATTATTTATTGTATTTGTTATTAATTAATATTTT
>JAQIBA010000104.1:33881-228272 GCA_028293925.1 Brueelia nebulosa
AAGAAATCGAGAGAGGAGGAGTTACAGACGAGATTTTACTGTTGTGGCCGAATCACTCCCCAAAGTCTGCACAGGAAGAGACATGGAATGTTCGACGATCCAAATGTCTCTGTGAAAAGTGCTTCTTCCGTCGAATTAGCCGTCGAGGCCTATGACAGTGAATGCGCTGTTTCACGAATCTTAAATCCTGTAAGTTTTATCAGAAAACTATTTTCTTTTATATCTCATTCATTTTAACTATTATTCATTCCCTAAAACTAAGTTTGAATGTTTCAAAAAATTTGACAATGTAAACATCCAAACTCCCTAATTAAAAACTGCCTTACAACTTTTGTTATTATTTATTAATTAAAATCTTTAATTAATTTTTTAGGAAGTCCCCTTTATTGAAAATTTACCTGGAGAATTATATCAAGGGAGAGCAATAGAAATTCAAGGAAAGTTACTGCAAAATGCTCAAAGGTTGGTGTTTATGTTATTTCTTTCAAAAGGGTTGAATATTTACAAAATATTTGTAATTATAATAATGAGTCAAAAAATAATGATTACAAAATGTTTATTGTATTTTTATTATGTCTGTTATATTCTCAGCTTATTCCTTTATCAGTATTAACAATTTATTATGATTTAATTGTTAAGTTAATTTTTCTATGTTCATAAATGCAATATTTAGAAAAATAATAAATCCAGCAAAGAAATGTTTGATAAGAAGTGTCCTTGAAATATAGGAACTCCTTATTTGGTGTTTGACCTTTAAAAAATAACTTATGTTACATAACAGGAATTGTTTTTTTTTTAAATGGTTTTAAAATTCTGAAAAATTAATTAATTGTAATTATTATTAAATCCTTAATTATGCTAAATGTGACATATTAAATAAAATATCACATTAATTTTCACATTTTTCAACAAAATATTAAAAATTTTTATACATAAGTCTCACTGTATAATGTATAACTCAAAAGGATTAATAAAATATTATTCAAACATTATAAATTAACCATAGAGTAAAATGATTTTATAAAAAATTTGTAATACATTATTCTCATTTTAAAATGGATAACTCACAAAAATTAATAAAATATTAATTAAATATATTATTAATAAGCCATAGAGTAAAATGATTTAATGTTTTCTGAACAAATTGCAGATTCTCGGTGAACTTGTCTACAGGAAAGGACAATGACTCGGATCTTGCTTTGCACTTTAACCCTCGTATTGACAGACACGTTGTAATAAGAAATCACAGAATAAAGAATAAATGGGGAGTGGAAGAGATAATATCATTGCAACACTTTCCATTCACAGTCGGAAGAAATTTCTCAGTATTAATATTTGTGGCTGACGAACAGTTTTTGGTAAACCATTTTAATGTTTGATTATTATGATTGAGTTATAAATTATTAATGATGTTATAATAGCAGTTGAGACATTCATTATAAGTGTTACAAAGGAAAATAACCAAAAAATTAAATTTAAGGTTGCTTAGTTTGCAGCAGAGCAGTTGAGAAAGGCACTTAAGTCTATTCTGATTTAATAAAAGTTGTTTGTTCTAATTGTTCATTGTTTGTTCTAATTTTATGTAATTTGAGCTGAGAAATGAAGGCTTTATTGGTTTGTTTTTATCAGTCATTAATTTTTTCATTTTTTTCAGATATCAGTAAATAAAATCCATTACTGTGCATTTGCCTTTAGAATACCAATTGACAAAATAAAGTCTCTCATAATTCTTGGTGATATTATTTTAAATGGAGTGTTGCATAATGACAGAAATCATTACCCACCTCAGATTTTTAGAAAAACTCCCTATATTATAGTGCCTCGTACTTTAAAAAGTGATAACAGCAAATGTAATTTTAGAGTAAGTCCTATTTATATTAATATCCAGTATTTTAAAATAATCTAAATGTTCCAGATAATTAATGTAGGTTTTTTTCTTTTCAGAGAAAAATTAAAAGCATAAAACCAGGTACCAAAATCGATATATTTGGAAGAATTAAAATTCTTCCCCGCGCATTTTATGTTAATCTTCAAAATGGAATAACAGTGTGGCCTCATCCAATTATACCCTTTCACATGAATTACAGATTGCACCAACCTGGAACTCATAAAAGGGAAAGAGAGGTTTGATTTCTTTTATTTATTGTATTGAAAAAATATTCGGTTAATCATTTTTGATGGGTTCGACATTATATAATTTTTTTATTATTTAAACTCATGCTGAATAATTGTCAAGTTGAAATGTATAATTTTAATTTCAGATAGTATTCAATTCTTGGCTGGATGGATCTTGGGGAAAAGAAGAAATTATTACATTTTGTCCTTTCTTGCCAGGCACAGACTTTCACCTGAAAATAGTTTGTAAATCAAATGGATATAATGTCTTTGTTAATGACAAATATATATTTAATTTCAACAAAAGGGATAAAACAGATATAGATTCAGTTGTCATTCATGGAGATGTGGTGATAAACAAAGTAATCCTTCATTAATATTTGCATGAGCTTTTAAGGGAGTCTTTAAAAATTAATTTTAAAACTGACTGTGATTTTCGAATAATATTTATTTTGTTATTGGATCGCATAAAATTCCCTGTTGTGATTTGACCTGCATTTTGAATCAATAATTGTTTTTATACTATTGCCTGTTTTATATAAATTGTTGTATTTTTTGTTTTTATTTTTTAATACAAAATAATTAAATCAGTGAACGAAATTTAATAATTAAGGGCGCACTTAGGAAAATTATTGTGAGAGACATTCCTCAACTATGAGAAAATTAAAACATTCCCACACATAAGTGTTCAACTCTGATACATTATAGTACTTAACAAATTTCTCTAAGAAAATGTTTAAAACAATTAAAAGAAGCATAATAAAAAATATTTTACACATTTTAATACACTGTTTTTACTCTTTTTTGCTTTATTTATTAACCGAATTAATTGCACAGTGGACATTTTTATTAAATTCTCATTTAATGAGAATTTGTTCAAATAATTCATCATTAAATCAATTTTTTAAATGTTCGACTATTTATTCAGGTATTCAGAACGGTTAATTTAAATCTGGCGCCATTTTTTTAATCGTGGTTTTAGTAAAATTTATTTTGCAGTGCTGCCAACAATTCAGTGCTTATCTCATACGATGTTAACATGTGCTTAGGTCTTTAAAGTTATTTTTTTAATTTTTTACGAGTAGCGTAGTTTGATTAAAGAAACAGTAAATAGTTTCAAATGGGGCGGAAGGCTAACTGGGGCGAAAACAAAAAACCCAAATCTGGTCCTGGAAGGAAAGCCAGAAAACAACAGGATCCAGTCTTTCCCAGATATTTATTTAAAGGTAACCGGTCACGTATTGCCTTACAGTGTCCATATATTTCGAGTTTTGAGGGTGAAATTAATAATGAAATCGTTTGTTTTCAGATGGTGACGATAAAGATGACAAACTTAAAGTTAAAAAGAAAAGTTTTAAACCTGATAATCAAAAGAAATTTAAACAGTTTACGAAAAATATAAAAAAGAAAAATTTACTGTCAGATTCACAAATTAAATTGGTGAAGTCTAACGAAAACGGAATATTGAAAGGGAAAAAACTGAAGAAAGCTAAAAGGAAAAAACAGAATGAAAATAATGAAGAAGACACTGATGATCCTCAAATCCAGAGCCTAAATGATATAGAAAGTGAGTCTGACTTGGAAGATGATTTTGGTAATGATGAGACATACCATTCCAGTGACGATGAAAAGGCAGAAAATGATGCAGTACCAAAAAAGGAAGTTGCTCAGGAAAAAGATATTAAAATAAATGTTGGCCATGATGACATATTTACATTTCCCACAGAAGAGGAAATCCAAAATGTTCAAAGTTTGTCTGAAGTTCAGCAAAGAATTAAAGATGTTATGATTGTGTTATCTGATTTTAAGAAATTTCGAGATGTGAATAGAAAAAGACAGGAATACATTGATCTTTTAAAAAGAGATTTGTGCTCCTATTATTCCTACAATGAATTTTTAATGGAAAAGTTTATACAATTGTTTGAATTAAATGAACTGATGCAGTTTTTAGAAGCAAGTGAGGTACAAAGACCAGTTACTATTAGAACAAACAGTTTAAAAACAAGGAGAAGAGACCTTGCCCAGGCTCTGATTAATAGGGGAGTAAATTTAGATCCACTTGGAAAATGGACAAAAGTTGGTATGTATTCTTGTTTATGGGTTAAAGATTATTCTATTTCCAAATGAATACAACTGTATTTGATTCCCCTTAGGACTGGTTATATTCTCAAGCCAAGTGCCAATAGGTGCCACTCCTGAGTATTTAGCAGGTCATTACATAATCCAGGGAGCCTCTAGTTTACTTCCTGTCATGGCATTGGCTCCTCAAGAAAAGGAAACCATTTTGGACATGTGTGCAGCCCCAGGGGGTAAAGCTTCTCACATTGCAGCAGTTATGAAGAACACAGGGATTTTATTTGCCAATGATGTGAACACTGATAGAACTAAAGCAGTTGTGGGCAATTTTCATCGTTTGGGAGTTCTAAATTCAGTCATATGCAGCTACGATGGGAGGAAATTCCCAGGAGTACTAAAAGGCTTTGACAGAGTGCTGTTAGATGCTCCTTGCACTGGCACTGGAGTCATCTCCAAAGATGCAAATGTCAAGACAAGCAAAGATGAAAATGATTTAAAGAGATGCGTCACTCTTCAAAAGGAATTAATTTTAGCTGCGATCGACTGTGTTAATCCAAAATCCTCAACAGGCGGATACATAGTTTACTCAACTTGTTCTGTTCTTGTAAGTTCTTTAAAAATTACCACAAATGTTTAAACTGATTTTGATTAATCCCTAAAAAATTGTTTTCAGCCTGAAGAGAATGAATGGGTGATAGATTATGCTCTGAAGAAAAGAGATGTTAAAATTGTGCCCACTGGATTGGAGTTTGGGGAGGAAGGCTTTGTCAACTTCAGACAGCACAGGTTTCATCCTTCTCTCAAAATGACAAGGAGATATTATCCACACACTCACAATATGGATGGTTTTTTTGTTGCAAAACTGAAAAAGTTTTCAAACAATATCAAGGGTGAATCACAGGGTGGGTTTATTTTGTAATTGATATAAATTCATATTTCCTGGGAAACTAATCTACCAATATTCCTTCTGATGTTATTCAAAAAGTCTTTAAAAAAATGTGAATTTGTATTTTAAGTAAATTAGTAAATAAATTAAAATCTTGAAGTTAGTTTATTATATGTTAGGGTTGCTATTATGAAGAAAAGGTATTGTTTTATATTTAAATTATCTAATATTAATGACTGACTAAGGGTTGATTGTATTGAATATTTATTAGTCTCAATCAAACAAAAGTGTGAATTGAATCATTTGATCACTTATGTGGGTTTATTGTTAAAGAATTAAACTGAATTTATTTGTAGATGAAGATGTGGACACCAACGAAAACACCAATGAAGATGAACATCGTGAAAAAAGTTCAAAACCAGGGAAAAAAAGAAAAGCCGAGGATGATAATAAAGACATAAAAAAACTACAAAAAGAAGAACCGAAAAGCAAAGTATCCACCAAAACGAAACAATCCCCGGGCGAAACAAAGAAACCGAAAAAGTCAATAGTATCAACCAGCAATTCCTTTATCGTTGAAGAAGTTTCTGGAGATTCA
The DNA here is from genome assembly GCA_028293925.1 of Brueelia nebulosa. Lineage (NCBI taxonomy): Eukaryota > Metazoa > Arthropoda > Insecta > Psocodea > Philopteridae > Brueelia > Brueelia nebulosa. The sequence goes on from JAQIBA010000104.1 coordinate 39,557, forward strand.
AAATCCCCGAAAATGGGGAAATCGTTAAAAATAAAAAATAAAAATGCCGACATGGTCGCGTCGAAAATAAATTCTTCGAAGAAGAAATCGCCGGAAAAGGAGGAATTTAGAAAAAAATTGGGGATAAAAGTGGAAAAAGAACTAAATAAAAGAATACAAGAAGAGAAAAGGAAATCATTGTGATGTTTTTAACAATATAAACGGCATTGTTTTGAATTCGTTGCTTTATTTTGGCTTTGATTGATCGTAATGAGAGTGATTTTCCTTTAAAAAATTAATTCCTAAGTGACAGGAGTGTAAATGCATGTGACCTGCATGTCATCATGCCTTCACTCAAACAGGCACAGGTACAGTTATTTATTTAATAATGAGGAGGGCAACGCGCCAATAGAACTGTGTTTAAGTCAAAGCAATGTTGACATTGAGAAATTTTGTTTTTTGTTATTTATTGGTTTTATTTCCTTCAGGTAATTGATTTTTATGATTTTTAAGTCAAAATATCCGATTTTGATTTTGTTCAAATGCAGTTTTTTTATTTTTATATGATTGTTAGGAACGTGAAATTTTAACTGATATATTTAGAGCTTTTTTTAAATTAAAATTTATAGAGAATTCATATAATTTTTAAAAATATTTAAAACCATGGATTAATTTTTTATGGAATCTTCTCATTTTTTCCAAATTAAAAAATTATTTTCCTATTATTCTCTTATAAGTTTAATAGTTTTCGAAAATGGATAATAACTTTATATTAGTGAATATTCGATTTTGATACTCAGAAATTTACTGAATTGTACAACAGTATTTTTGCATTTTTAGCAGTTCGCTGTAAAAATAAAAGATAAATAAAATAAATTATATAAAAAAGCGTTAATAAATATTAAAAAATATAACATAAATTATATAAAAGTGTTAATAATTATTAAAAATCTAAAATAAATAATATAAAAAAAGTGTTAATTATTAAAAAATATAAAATAAATTATATAAAAGGGTTAATAATTATTTAAAAATATAAAATATGAAGATAAAGCAGAATAATAAAAAAATTATGCTTAAAAATCCCTTAAGATCTTTAAGGATTATAATTTTATTTTAATATACTTCTCAATTTTCAAATATAGACAAACGTTATAAAGTTATGAATATGAGCTTCCATTTACGGAACGAAATTATTTCTCATAATAATAGTAATATTTTAACATTCAAATCACATTGTTGGCGCGACCAAAAGCCTTTCAGAAATCTCAATTAGATAATAATGCAAACCTGTTCTTCAGAAGAAAATTCCTATTGTAAATGTACCGAAAAGAAAAGATTTATTCCTTTATCAAAAGACCCCCTTTCAATGACCATGAATCTTCTTAAAAAAAAAATTAAACGTTAGTCCTTCCACAGAAAATTGATATAAACTGTCGGAATTAATATTGAGTAATACATTTTTTTTGCATCATTTTCCACTGATAATGAACGGTTCAACGCACTTTCGAAAAATAAAAGCATTTGATTGATTTCAAATTGATTTCTCTGCTTTGGAAAGACAACGAATGATTTTATTGCCGACATTAAATGTTTCAACTTTCCAAGCACTTATTTTCTGGTGATAAGCCTCGATTAAAAACGCGTTTCAATCATAGAAAATATACAGTGAAAGAGAAGAATGAAGGTCGTTTGCGGGAGTAACGAATCAAACGCACCTGACATTACGTCTTCGTTAATGGCTTCCCTCCGCGCATAATTCGTTTCGAACAAAACAAAATGGCGAGTAAGAGGTATTTTTTAGGAATCGATTAAACTTTTCCACGGGAATAATTGAGAAGGTCGCGCCTAATCACATAAATCAGTTCACTGACATCAGAGGAGTCATAAAAGTCAACTGAAATGAAGTGGAAATTTTGCTTTTCGATCAACAGCATTTCACTGCTTTTGACAGTGTTAAGAGTAAAAGAAAACATATCGTGAAGCTTTACTGAATGAAATTTGGAAGATTAAAATCGGATAATTATGAGGTTTTCCTCAAAAAAGCAACTGACTCACCTCTGGCACGCAAAACCGTTGACAAACGATTAACGGAAGATTCGTCCATTGATGACAACAAAGACTCGTTGCCATGGCAACAACCCTAACGGTTAGGCATAGACAACCGATACTCACTCGTTGGAGGAAATTATTTATGATTCGATCTGATTAATCACCTTTTATAGGTGCTCTCAGCCAAAGCGAATACGAGGTTGATTTAGAGAATTTTCGAAGTGCGATCAAACCTCAGGATTTACCCAAAAACCACACAAAATTCAACTGCGTTTACCGTCCGACGAACAGCCCTTGTCCTGATAAGGATATCACTTTCTATTACTATGCAGGGTGAGTGCAGGTTTTGTAGAAATTTATTTTCCTTTATCATCTTAATTTATTCATTTATTTTTTTATTTTTCAGTTACAGCAGCAAACAACGAAAAAAAAGGATTAATCCCACGAAGAAAAATTCCCTTTCGGAAACGAGCTGGGATCCTCATAAACATAATATAGTGTTCATTCACGGATATGGCGGTTCTGATGGATCGTTTCCTAATTATATAATAAGAGACGGTAGATATTCAATTTTTGTCTTTTCGTGGACATTTCTGTGAACCAGATTTATTACGTCTTTCGTGTAGATGACACATTCGTAATTTCCCAATGAATTAAACATTCTTATTGTTTCAGTGTGATGTGTATAGTGTTGTGTTACACACCAACCTATAAACTTTACCCCTAATGTACATAATTTTTTTCTCCAGCTTACTCCAGAAACGGATCATACAATGTGTTCGTCGTAGATTGGAGTCCACTCGCGAGGATTCCCTGTTATACAGCAGCTGTTTACAATTTGAACACAGTCGGGAAATGCACTGCTTATTTTTACAAAAATCTCCGATCTCAGGGAGTTCCCTCCAACAAAATCACCTGCATCGGACACAGTTTAGGAGCACACGGCTGTGGACTTGTCAGCAATTATGTTAATTTTCGGATGCACCGGATTGTCGGTAGTGGTGTTCTCGCTTAGCATACAATAAAATTCTTCTTTTATATTCTCCAATGTTATTTTGGGAAGATTTTTTGGGTTAAAATGTATTTATGGAAAATGTTTCACCCCCCACAAAATACCTTTTGTCTGAACAACGCTAAGTAACAAATTCAAAACAGTAAATTTAAAATTTTAAGGTCTTGACCCAGCGGGTCCAATGATCCCCAGTTCTTCAAGGCTTCGTTCAGGAATGGCAGAATCTGTTCAGGTAATGCACACCAATGCTGGAACCTTCGGGGAATCCACCAGTGGCGGAAGGATCAATTTCTGCGTGAACGGTGGCAAAGCACAACCTCCTTGCGAAAGTGGATCATGTAAGTGTTCTCTTTTCTTAAAACTTCTCTACCGATTGCAGTTTAATTAATTATCTTATTGGTTTACAGCTTTGGGAACAGATCTTTGCAGTCACGTGATCGCAGTTTGTTACTGGGCAGAAAGCGTTGATGGGTCCACAGCCCGGAGGGCCCAGCCCTGCACGAGGCAGTGCCCCAACGGCCCCAGACAAAACCACTGGTCTAGTCAGTATATTATGGTCGGGGAGCACACCCCAGACAGGCAGGTTTTTGCTCTTATCAAAAGCTGAAAACTCTCAAGAGCAAATTGTTGATTGTGAATATTTTTTAGAGCGAGCGGTTCGTACTGTCTGTACACGAATGAACCCCCCTACTGCCCTAAGGGAAGCAACTCGAATGGACATCCGTGGTGCTGCCTGGGGAAAAGAGCTGCGAGGACAGAGAAAGAATTCGCAAAACTTTGGAAGAAACACAAACCGAAATAAAATTTGACACAATGTGAATGGCTCCAATTAAATTCCTTAGTTTGTATACGGCTTTCTAATCCAAAATAAATATAGAATAGATAAAATTATTAAGATTTTATTTTTTTTACCATACAAAGATATCCTCAGCTCTATTTTCATCAAACCTTAACTTATTTTTCCATATTTTTCGGTTTAATTCAGCTTTCTACGAATAAATGATGGGAGAATACAAAAATCAATGTATCTTAGATAAAATTTCGTTACTAAAAAACTATGAAAAAACGTTATTTCCTGGGTTCGACTTGTTGCCCAAAAGTGTTTCGACAACATGACTATTAATTTCCCGGAAAAAAGTTTTCGAACATAAATATTACTCACTATTTTGGACACATTTTCTCAGGTAAGACTCAACAAAAGTAATGAAATTTAAATGCAAAGCCCGTATCGATAGCGCTATTATATTTGAATTCAATTAATCTCTTCAAAGAAAGAAGAAATATAAAATTCAAATCCCGTTATCGATAAAGAAGAACAACCGTTAATAAAATAATATTCACAGGTTTATTTGTGACTAACACAACCAGTAGGTATTTCGGGCTCTAACATTAGATTTGAACGCCTGGTTTTTGGTTTTGTTTAGAGAAAAAATGAGAGCATTTGAAATTCTATTAGGTTCGTATTTTATCATAAAATTTGGAGAAACTCAGTTCCAGAAATTTTTTTGGAATTTTTCAGTTTTAAATTGTTTAGAGGAGGTATTGCTGACTGGAATGTCTTCGACGAGTGTGTCAGATCCGGAGAAGATTGTCGCAGGTTTCGGTTCTTGCGACGTAGAAATTAACGAACCTTGCTCTTCCGGAAAGATTGTATTCTATTTACACACAAAGTAAGGCTACAATAAATAGTATTCCTTTTATTTTGGGTTACTAATTTCATATTAAAACGGTTTCAGAAAAGATTACAACTCATCTGGATTCTCAGCCCTGGATCCGACCCTGCCTTCTTTTTTTAACAAATCAAAGGATACGAAAATTCTAATTCATGGCTATGTGGGCCACGTTGATTCTAAAGATTCGGCTTTTCTTCGAGAAGGTGATTATTCGAAGGTTAAAGAAGGAAAAAAGCCCTAAAATACAAAATTTAACACAGACTTTCGTCCACAGCAGACTCAGTTAATACTCATATCTGAGGCAAAGTAAAAATACAGTAGAAATGATAATTGGAAATAAAACCAGAATATAAAATTATAATGTATTAACCCTTTGCGGTCGTATAAAATTAGGGGATGGGTATCTATTGGTCGGAATTAATTTTTCTCGAAAGAGCAGGGATACATATACATAATATTCAGTAATATTTAGTCATATTTTAACAAAAGAGAATCTCTAATTACTGATAAATATAATTTATAAAATATTCTTTGGAATTCTATAATGGCGAGCGGTTGATGGAAAGGTTTAATAGAAATTGAGGAAAAGTTTAAACTGATATAGGAATGCATACAGTATAAGATTCGTATATATTCGTATAGTTCCTTGCTGTGGTGCCTGAGAGTAGACATACGACCGTAAAGGGTTAATATATTATTTGTAAATTATATTAGTCATTTCAAATTGTACGTGGCTGAAATGGAGCTTAAAAAAAAGATATTTATTTCTGTAACATTGATTTTTTTTAGGGGTCATTCAAAGTTAAGCATTGCTTATTCTCGTTAATTTAGTTTACCTTCAGGAAAACAAATACAATTTGGTCGTCGTCGATTGGGGACAACTGACAAAACTCCCCTGTTACCCAACAGCGGTTTTCAGCACTTGGCAAGCAGGAAAATGCACTGCTGTCTTTCTGGAAAAGTTCGTCGCCGATGGAAACTTCTCAAGAGTTCACGCCATCGGCTTCAGCTTAGGAGCACATGCAGCAGCTTTTGCGAGTAATCACCTCCAGCAAAACCTGGGCAAAAAATTGGGACGAATTACAGGTATTTAAACAAAATACTGGACGAATTTCGGATAATAATCAGAAATTAATTAAACAAATTTAACAATTCACAGGTCTGGATCCGGCTCTGCCTTTTTTTGCTTCTCTTGAGAACGCCATGAAATTAAACAGTGAGGACGCAGACTTTGTGGATCTCATTCACACAAATATTGGAGTTTTTGGAAAAATAGAACCAACGGGACACGTGGATTTTTACGTCAACGGAGGTTTTACTCAACCGGCCTGCCAAAATGCTCCGAGTAGGTGAAATATCACTTTCTGTTCATCGTGACAGGGTTTTAATTATTTCTGTTATTGCAGATATCCCTATTTGCAGTCACCTAATGGCCATAGTTTACTATGCGGAGTCAGTGACGGGAAAGAGTAAAGGATTCTGGGGAATCCCCTGCAGCAGCCATTTTGAGTACCTCATAGGGTGGTGTTCAAATGTGGATAAAAAGGATCGAAGACTCATGGGGGAAAAGTGTGATCTTAGGTTGGTAAAAATTGACATTACATACTTTGGCCTGAAAGAGTTATCGCGGCTTAATGACCTGAGTTCACACGAAGGCTTATAAAATGAATAAGAATAATTTAATTACTGGTTATCGTTAAAGTTGGTAAATAACGGTCTCATGTATTCTTATACTTCGCTGAAGTACTTAAAGTTTTTCCCTCTCTCTGTCTCTTTTTCTCATCATAAAATTAATACCACAGCATTTTTACAACCTGAAATTCAGTACCCTTTTTATTTCAAACCCAAACGGGATTTCGAGAATTAATGGACGATAAAATTTATATTAAAATTTTATACTCATTTTCATTGACTGATTTATCTTTTGATATATTCGCCAATTATTTTTCTGCAGGTCGAGGGGAGTTTATTTTGTTCAGACAGGGAGTCAACCCCCCTACGCTCTGGGATAATGAAAATAAAACTGTCTTCGAAGTTATGTCAGCGATCAAAAGACTAACAGCAATACAAATAAATGCATAAATAAAAGGTGAATGTTATCTATACAAAATTTAATTTAATAATTTATACAATTAGATGCAATTTGTGTTATTAAAAATAACCTATAAATAATACGTTATTTAATGATTCCTTTTGTTGATTGTTACACTTTTAAAATGATTTTTTACCGTACATAAAACTTCAGCCTACCTTCATTTACTTACAGCTCATTCTCCTTTCTTTTCTCTGATTTTGTCTCCAAACCACAGCTGAATCAGTGCCTATTTTAATTTAAAACGACTCTCCATTTAAAGGAGATCAAAAGAAAAACGTTACTATGAACAAGCAAAGATAAGGCAACCAGATTTCATCTCGTCCTCTCTCCGATAAGCCATAAAACAAAAGGAAGAACACATTTCCAAAACTTAATCAGATAAATTTAACCTATAAACCTTAATTCAATTCGATAAAATAAAAACATTTAAATCTGTTCGCTGCGACCGTTAGGCTTTCAAATTCTGGTGGCAGTTCCTGGAATTAGTGACGTCACAAACGTTTTTATTCTGAAAATCAAAATGGCCGCTCAACGATCTCTTTTTATTGGTTTTATTCGTCCGTTATATTTAGTCAGTTTACAATGAGCTGTAATATGGAGGCAACAACAGGCATATTAGGCTTATTTTTTATTTTATTTTTATTAACGCCAGAAAACGGCTGACATTATAAGAACACTTATAAAATTTCTGATGATAATTGGGCAAACAATTGCGCACCTAATTGGTTTTAAGAAATTTCGTACAGGATATTTTACCCTTGAAAAGGCCTAAATGGTCTCTTCAGAGTCAGTGAGAAAGATTAAAAGCTTCCAAAAAAAAAGTGCTGCCATAATGGAGTCGCATTTTACTACTCCTTTAATTTCAACGTTAAATGCGAGCATTGTCTCGTCAATGGCGCTCATTCCCAGACATTTTTTGGCCTTATTTTGTGTAAGAATACCGAAAAGAGTCTGTAAACATAAACCAGCTTACTCAGCCTAAGATATGTAAAGCTTAAGGGTCGTCAATCACTATCGGATTGAAATTTAAGGTCAGATTAAATTAGTAAAAATTTGTATTTATTTAAATCTTAACTGTTCGATTACGGTTTATATTTTAGAGTTTTCAACCAAATGTTTTCCATGTCAGCAATATGAAATTTATTTACGTGTTGTGTTTTTTGAGGTTTCACGTGAGTGAAACGAAATTCAGTGACCGATTTCCAGATGACTTCTTGTTCGGTTTTGCCACCTCGAGTTATCAGATAGAAGGCGCTTGGAATGAGGACGGTTAGTGATCTATGAAAACATGTAAATATTTACTGTCTTTTGCAAAAGTTAGTTTAGACTTTTGTTTTTTTTTTCGTTTTGTTAATTTCGAACCACTGGACGTTTCGTATTTACAATGAATTCGACATCGCAAAACGTTAAGCAATTCAAACCACTTTTCCTTTTACAGTGGTCAATAGTTTTTTGCTTCAATGGAAAGCAAATGAAGTTATTTTTAAGATATGGCTTTTATCTAATTTAAGTAAATGAACCTTAACATTAACACTCAGAAGAATGTATCTTTTGTAAATAAATTACCTGACTGCAATTACACCCCCGAGGAGTGGAACTGTCTGTGAATTTCAATGAAAATTTTTAAAATGTTTTCCCAAAAACATTTTTAATCGAATTTTGTGGACAGGAAAAGGAGAAAATATTTGGGACAGACTCATACACACTCAAAGAAACAAAGTCCTCGACGGATCCGATGGAGACGTTGCTTGTGACTCCTACCACAAATTTAGGGATGATGTTGGAATCCTGAAGGAAATGGGGGTAAGTGCCATAGATTTTTGTCCTTCCTCAGCGTTTGATCATTGTAAAGGCATTTGATGAACTGATTGATTCAAGTCATGACTAATGTAAAGTTTACTCCCCAGGCAGACGTATACAGATTCTCTCTGTCGTGGTCCAGAATTCTCCCAAAAGGAGATATTTCTCAAATCAACGCTCCCGGGATACAATACTACGACAATCTCATAAATGAACTGCTGAGAAACAACATTCAACCCATGGCAAGTCACCACCGATCATCTGCGAAATGACCATTAAATTTAGCAAATCCCTCAATAAGACCTTAATCTTCAGGTGACGCTGTATCACTGGGACCTTCCCCAGCCTCTGCAGGACTTAGGGGGTTGGACAAACCCCATAATGGTTGAATATTTCGAAGACTATGCGAACCTCGCGTTCCAAACATTCGGGGACAGAGTGAGTACCTCTCAAGATGACACTTTGAAAGGTTTCATGTACCTTTTGGCGATGGTATAGGTGAAATGGTGGATAACGTTCAATGAACCATTGGAAGTTTGCCACGAAGGTTACGGTGGGGAAAGCTCTGCTCCTTCCCTTGGAATGTCTGGCATTGCTGATTATCTTTGCGCTCACACACTGATCAAATCACACGCCCGAGCTTATCGTATTTACGACGAGGGATTCAGAAAACAGCAAAAAGGTTGCTTATGACAACAAGTAATGAGGCGAAGTAAAAGTTACTAATTGAAAGAAACTTGTAGGGAAAGTTGGTATTACATTAAATGGAGGCTGGAACGAACCTCTGACTGATTCTGAACAAGATAAGGAAGCCGCGGAAATTTCAATGGAATTTCAAGTGAGTGTGAAGATTAATTAAAACAGTGGGATTCAGTTTCCTCTAATCGAACGTTGTTTTTTTCAGATGGGATGGTTCCTGCATCCGATTCTCAAAGGAGACTACCCGCAGGTTATGATAAGAAGAGTAGAGATCAACAGCAAATCCGAAAACAGGCGACGATCCCGACTCCCGCATTTCAGCGACGACTGGAAGACATACATAAAAGGTGGGAAATTCCATCGGGAGTAACACGTCCGGTTGAATTTTGTTTTCTTTCAGGCACGATGGATTTTCTCGGCGTTAATCACTACTCCACTTATCTCATGACTTTTTCCAAACACGAGGCACCGGCGCCATCTTATGAACGCGACATGAACGTATCGTATTGTCAAAATTCGTCCTGGCCCGGGTCCTCCGTTCCCTGGTTGAAGGTCGAGCCTAAAGGTTTTCGGAAGAAACTCAACTGGTTGAAGAACTACACGAACAACTTCCCCTTATTTATCACCGAGAATGGCTACGCAGGCGAGGGAGAACTCGACGACGAAAAAAGGATTAATTACCACAGAGTAAGTCTCATTCAAAAGTTACGAAATCCAAAAAGCGCTCACTTAATTTCAAGGTAAACATTTAATTCTGCTGGAATTTTTCAGCTGTACCTGAAAGAGCTTTTGAAAGCCATTCACGAAGACGATTGTAACGTGTTGGGGTACATTGCCTGGAGTTTAATGGATAATTTCGAGTGGCTTTCGGGATACACGTGAGTGCCTTTCGAATTTGGGAATAGAAACATTTTTTGGATAAGACATAAAACAATTTTAAAAAAAGTGCTGTTGTTTTGTTCATAAAGATTCACAAATCATAACTAAATTTTTATATAACTATTTAATATGAAAATTATAAAACCATATGTATAACCGGAGTGGGTTTACTTCTACATAGAGTTATGAAGAAATAACAACAACAAATTGTTTCCCAATCGAAGTTTAATTAATTATTGATGTATTTTTGGTGTTTCGAATGGAAGAGGTAATGTATGACTGTTAAACGAATGTTTGGAATGGACAAAGTTATGTATGGTACCGCTACATAACTATAATAAATTATAACTAAAATATGCACAAATAACGACACTTAAATTAAAATATTAACAACCAAACTGTGACAACGACAAATAAATATAAATAACAAAAAATAAATATAAATATAAAAACTAAAATCGATAAAATTAAAATCTTAAAATAAAATAAATAAAAAGACGATCGTGTTTCATATTAAGTGCATTCCTACATAATAGTTTATTTATTTTAATTTGTCATATGATTCCCAATATATTAATTAATTAATTAGGGAAACAAAAAACTAATTAGCCGTGTCATTTCCAGGGCGAAATTCGGGGTATATGCCGTGGATTTTCACAATCCCGATCGAAGAAGAACAGCCAAAGCTTCTGCCGAATTTTTTAAAAGACTCATTCAGACCAAAACTCTGCCACGTGTTCATAAAATATACAAAAGAAAGCGAAGGAGTCGATCATTGGAAAATACGAAATACTTTCCCGATTATAATTCAATAAATGGATCGGCTTTCCTCACGCCGTAATGATTTTTCTTTTTTACATTATTTCTACAATTTAAATTGTAAATGGAACTGAACAAGTTGTAGATATTTTGGTAACTTTAGGGTGAAAAGCATTGTTTTATTGTGATTGCTGATTAGCATATTATACAAAACGATAAGAAAACAAGTCGGACAGAGGATTAAGAACTCAAAAAGAAAATTTATTTTCTCATTAAAAGCAATGTCGAACTAATTAAAGTGTTACGCCGATAAAATAACTGTTTTTATCTTAACTTTATACGAAAGCAAAACCGGTTCGGAATGCGCAAGGATATATTTGTCTTGCGGAAACACATGAGAAATTTTTGAATTTTCTTCTTCAATTACTGGTTTTTGTTTCAAGGAGAAAACTTTTCAATGCTGAAAACTGCGCACTTGGCTGTTACAAGGGCTTCCTCAAACGAAATTCAAGATTTGAACTCGATATTTTTTCTCTTTTACATATTACGTTAGTTACAATTTTTACAGTATTTGAAAAACCAATACATTCAATTAGAAGGTTAAATATAATGTGGAGGATTTTAATTTATAAAAATTTCACCCTTTCAGACCACTTTTTTTGATTTTTAAAGAATTAGTTTGTTTTGGAATTTCAAATTATTTTAAGATTAAGATTATAAGAGATTAAGAATGTAGGCCTAATTGCACGCAGACGAGATTTGTGTAATTTTATTCAAAAATCATTCCTGACAAATATTTACATAAAGCATAAAAAAACAGGCCGACTTATTATTTGCAAATTCTCAAGCTCCAGGTAAGCTAAGTATTAAATTTTAAAAGCCGATCAAACAAAATGTAATTACAGAGAACAATATTTAAAATTTATTGTTAAATCAGTATCATTCTGGCATAATTATTTTTAAGGGAAAGGTTCTGTCTGGTGAATAGTTCAACCAAAAATCATCAAAATGGCGGAAATCGCGGATGAATGAAGAGATGGAGATGTCGTGAAGGTCAAGTTTCCAGTAAATTTTTGGAAACTTGACCTTCCAGTAATGTTTGGTGTTTGGACATTTGCCTCCAGGAAGTAATAAATGCACATTGGCACTGCTCTTTTATATTAATGCAACTGTTATGTCATAATATTTCGACATTTTTAAGGTTAAGAATCTGAGCCAATTCTAACATTTCCTCATATTAAAAACTGAAAATTCAATATTAAATTGGAATTGTATCGCTTATCTACGATCATTATATATTCATTGCTGCTGGAGATGTTTTACATAAACAATTACTCGTTTAATTAATAAAAGCCAATTTAAATAAGTTCAAACACCATAATTATTAAATTAAGAGGTTTCGAAAATTTAAAAAATAAATTTAATGTTTATTTTTTTTTGAAGAAAGATTAAATTAATTAATAGAAAAATTTTTATGATTCCCTTATAGAGCCAAAGAAGAAAAAAACTTCAATATTTTTGCTTTTTATTGCAGTTTCCCCAAAATTTTAAATTTTATATAATGAATCCGAACGTGAATTTCGACTGTTTGAAACAGCACAAATTGTAATTAAAAAAATGAAACAAAATTAATTAGGAATGGCATAATCGTTGAAAGACAAAAAGACGGTTTTGACCACATAAAATTCACTCATTATCGCAATGCCTTTTCAACGTCGGCGGTTATAAAAAAATGGAACCGCCTCCACTGCAACAGGTATTGGTCAGCATGGGTTCATGCAAATACGTTCCTCTTCTCATCGCTTTTATTGCCCCCATTTATTTGGGTAAGTCCGACTATTTGGATTAATAATTAAATAAAACTTTAATTATGCCATTTATTTAGATATAATATATATATATTATTATTCCTGGTTGGGCAATTAAATTTATTTTTATTCGTAAAAGCGAAAAATTTTTCATCAGTAACTTTATATACGAATATAAAGTATATCTTCTACCTCTCCAGGCTGAGATGTAGAAGATCCCTAAGGTGCCCAGAGTGACGAGAAATTTAGATAGAAAGAGTATGTTTAATAAATCTTTGCAGTGACTTTTGATTTCTTTCTCTTTTGTATGTCTTTGATTAATGGTTTATTTTGTCGTATATATTTTCATGTATTCATACATTTTGTACTGTTTTTGTATTGTAAAGCCCGAGGAGAGCACGCAATTTAATAATAATAATTATTATTATTTTATTAAAAATAAATTTTCATAATATACAGAAAAATGGATTCGGTCTTAAGAAAGTCAAAATTTCTTTAAGTAATTTAGGTGAGAAAAAGCGAACGGAAGAATGTGAAATTTGCTGAAACAGAAACAGTCAGGCATGGAAATTTAATATTTCAGAGAAAAAGGTCCGTAAAAAACAAAATAAGAAACACGAATTAGCACATTTAAGACAAATAATTAAGAAAGCTCATTAAAAATAAGTGCATATGTGCCCTTTATGCGCGGAGAAGGCATTTAAAGTCATTTTATTCGAAATTATTCCACAAATTGTCTTGTATTTCCTTTTATTTCCAATGAGTTCTTAATAGAAGGCAGTCCTGACGGGAAAAGATCCAATAGCATAGAAAGCATTAGCAGGAGAAAAAGAAGCAGGGAAGAAACTGACCTTAGGAAGGTAAAGTCTTCAAAAGGAGTAATTTAATCCAAAGAGCTCCGGAAAAAAAGGAAAGAAATATGGAGGAAATGATACTTAAGAAGCTGAGCCTCCTGGACTCAATACAAAAACAAAGAATTACAGAAAAGCAACCAATATACAGTAGCGTTCAAAAGTATTTTGACAATACAAAAATATTCCTTTTCCACCCGTAAGAGTTACATACAAAGTGAAATTTCATTGGCTTTAAAACGATTGTCACATTTATATATGTAATATTAATTAAATAACAGAAGAAACAAAGAGTTTATCTATTAATAATAGAACTAAGTAAGAGTATTAAAGAAAAAGCAGAAGACTAAGAAGAATGTTTTGTATATTTTGTTATTTTAATGCGACAGATATATTATTAATAGTATCGATAACTAAATAATACTGTATAAAATATTATAGTAAAATAATTAACTAAGAAACTATTTAATTTTGTATTGTCAAAATGATTTTGAGCGCTACCGTAGCTATTATTATTATTTTTTTAAACTTTTCTATTTGTTGTAGTTTGGGGTTCGGCTGATTTGCGGCAGGAGGAAGCCGAAGCTGAGAAAAAATTCACACCCAGTAATGACGCGGAAATTTTCTTCGAGAAAATAAAAGCTCTCGGAGAAGGATTCGGTACAAAATGGATAGTAATGCCCGATGGAAACGGCACGGCTCGGCTGACCATTCTCGACCCGGAAGTACACGTTTTAGGATCGGAAAAAACACTCAAATCGCATAATTTTGAAAACGCCGCCAAAATGGTTACCTTTATTCATTTCAAAAAGTGAGAATGTTTTATTAATACCTAAAAACCTTTTTTGTATGGTTATAATCATAATATTTACATAACGATATAAGGGTAAATCATAAGATTTTTTCAAATCAGAAAAAGAATCTGTGGGCATTCGAATCTGAGCAACTTTTAGTGGTTGTTAATTATCAGGAAGTTTCTTGTCAAACCGCCTTGCTTTTCTTTCCTAAACATTTGATATGTTTTTCAGGAACCACGAAGAAAGTTCGATATTTCAACTCTGGGATACAGAAAACTTCCAATTTGACAATACAAAACCCACAAAGATCATAATTCACGGTTGGATGGCCGACGCAGAGTCCTCCGTCATTACTAACATTAAGGAAGGTGAAACTGAAATTTTTTCATTCTTACAATACAATCAAATTTTGAGAGGGTACAATGAAACGGTTACGTTAAGAAAGAAACAAAATTGAAGAAGAATATTGCGGGATAGTTAGAACTGGAAAAACAAAATAAGCAGCAATAAAAACACGAAAGTAAAAATCACACTCAGACAGGAAATTAATTAATTAGTAATTATCTCCCCTATTGTTTAGTCGTTCCGAAAGTAGGATTTGTGAATCTATTCGCAATGACAATTTTTACAAAATATTATCTGGCGAATGTCACAACGTGGTACGAATTGTATTGTTGTGTTTCAGCTTACCTGTCAGAGAAAGACGTAAACGTGATCGGGGTCGACTGGAGTCCCATTTCCGATGATTGGTACTACCCGAACGCTGCGACGGGAACAAAAGTTGTTGGAAAGGTCGTCGGACATTTCATAGACTCCTTGGTGAAGAAGTACAATGCCCGGTATAGTGATTTTCACGTGATTGGCCATTCACTGGGTGCACATGTCGCCGGTTACGCCGGAAGTCATGCCAAAGGGAAAGTCGGAAGAATCACAGGTCGGATGTCGAATACATTCTGGAAATGGTCGGCTGAATAATCCCGTGCTGACAATTTCAGGTTTGGACCCGGCTCTTCCCGGTTTTGAGGACTCGGCGGGACCTGAAGGAAGACTCGATAAGTCGGATGGGGAGTTCGTCGATGTGATCCATACCTGCGCGGGTGTTCTTGGCATGAGTGTACCTGTCGGCCATGTTGATTTTTATCCGAATGGCGGAACCGTCTTTCAACCGGGTTGCAGCATTGAAACTCTATTGCTTAACTTTCGTAAGTGAACTGTCGTTTGTCTGGGAGATATTACGGAACCAAAAGCTGGAAAAAAAACACAAAAAACCCTTCTTTAACTGCCCACAGAAGCCTGCAGTCACTCGAGAGCTCACCAATTATTTGCGGAGTCCATCAGCAAAAACTCAGATTTTGAGTCCATCAAATGCGAGGACTGGGAACATTTCAAAAAAAGCGAGTGCGATCAAGTTTACACGAAAATGGGAGAAAACATCCCACGAGGCACACAACCTGGCGTCTATTATTTAAGAACAAACTGGGAATTTCCGTTTTCTCAAGGGCACGACGGCGTTAGGTATTAACTGCGTATAAACGAACATACTTTTTTGAATTCTGTCGATGCAAATTCAAAAATAAACATTCTTTAAAAGTCAATCTATAAAAAAAATCCTTTCACTTTAAATTTTCTGTGTAAAAACATACAATACAATTACAAATAATTAAACACTGATCATAACTCATACTCGTATTGCTAAGTACTGAATATTATCAATTTAATTTCATCAATTGTTTTCTAAACCACGAAAAATCGTCTGGTGCATTCAAGAAAACTCACTTTAGTAACCTGGAAGTTAAAACTGGGATTTAGAAATTTGACAACAGGTCGCTTCCACAATCTGTAAAAATTCGTTATTCCGCGAAAAATCAAAACAGTATAAAATATTTGATAACCCGATGCAGTTAGGCCCTTACTACACACACAAGGAATTATGATGTTTCATATTTCGAGAAAGAAATACATACTTGAAAGAATTCAGAGAATTAATTACGGTTAAAGAATATGATATGTAATAAGCACGAGAAGAAAAAAAAATAAAGCAAATCACTTTAATTAAGGAGTACAAAGCAAACAACGGAGTCATTCCTCGGGTGCATTTAAAACATTCAAAACCATCGAATCATTCACACGGGGAAATTTCAATCCGCGAAAACTTGCGAAAGAATAAATTAAATCAAGCAGAAGACCCATTTAAGAAAAGAAGCAGAAAATTAAGATTCGAATCATTTGCGGTCATTCTTTTAAAGAAAATCATTGCAGCCTTACGACACTCAACAAAATCTGCATTCGGAAAACTCATATTTTTACAATCTTTTATTTAACTCCTAACGGCCGGCCGTAACATAAGAAGAAGAATCCAATAAGGAGTAGTATATGATGGCAGCCGTCATTTTTATTCGAAATATAAGAAGAATGATTGAGTATGGAGCAGTCATAAGGACAGCTGTCATTTAAAACTTTTATTGTGACGGCGGGGTTGGTGGCTAAATTTCAACGTAAGAAGATGGGGTTTGTGTCTTGATTGCATTTTATTAAGAAGACCGAATTACAAAGGTTAAATCATTTACAATTAGGATCTTTTAACAGTCATTTTGGAATTCTTATTACAGTCATTTGTTTCAAAGGACAGATTCTGGGGTATGAATGCATGTGACGTCACAATGTTTTGGCGATTGTCTTTTGTTTTTTCTTAAATAATTGTATTAATTGCGGGTTAACTTTTCAGTCTTGTCTACTCGTGACTAAAAAGTTAAAAAATAAATAAGAGAGAAGTTTTTAAGTTATAATCTTTTATATTAAAAACGCACTAAAAGGTAAAAAATAATAAAAAGTAAGTGCACACATTAATGTATTTGCACAAAATAAATTAAGAGAAAAAAGATTTTTTATAAATAAAAGATGGCTGATTTATATAAATAAAATTTTTTACCTTTTAGTGCGTTTTTATTATAAAAGATTGTAACTTAAAAACTTTTTTTCTCTTATTTTTTTTTTTTGCATTCGGATTAAAAATGCCTCGACAGCAGTCAAACTAAAAAAAACCGCAAAAAAGTTTGGCCGTCCCTTAATTAATATACCGTAGCGCGAAATATGGCTGGGAGGAGGGGGCTCTAAGAAGACATCCTTGTGTTTATAATTACAGCACGTGTTTCTGTCTATTATTAACTAACGGAAGAGAGGGATATTTCTGACGAAGTTGTTTTAAAGAAAAAATCCTCATGGAAATAATTTCTGTTAAGGTTATTCGCGCAGTGCAGTATAAAGTGCCGAAATCCAGTGACGGTTAAACAAAATGGACGCCACGTTTATCTTCTCGGGAATAATAATTTTAGCAACGGGTTAGTTTAACCGCCAATGAAATTCTGTTTTGCGGTCGCTGGCTTTGATGTGAATTTAAAAGAGTTTTGTAAATGTTCGCAGTGTATTGCATTGAAGATTCTTCAGTTTTGATTGTTAATTTGACTTCTTCGAACTTTCTTAAACTTCGGCAAAATCAAATTCTGCCCGCGGTGAGGGAAGAGAAAGTCAAATTTGTGTTGTACACGAGGTGGGCATTATTTTTTTTATTATTTTCTCCGATTTGATTTGCGGAGATTATTAATTAGGAATTTTTCAGCTGTTCTGATTTGAGCTTTGTTAAGAAATTTTCTCTTTCCATACATTTTTATTATATTAATTAATTATTTCTGAATGTGATTTAAGTTTTTTATTATTACGAACCGCTCTTTTTATTTTCGTTCTGAAATTTTAAAAGCAAAACTGCCGGTTTTTTGACAGAGAAACGATTATTTACGTGAATAAAAATTTTTAAAGTGATTTAAAAGAATTTTTTGAAATAAAAAATGGCGGTTTTTTAATTCTTTGTCGCTTTTTTAATGAGGTGTTAATTTTTTTTGTTAAAAAGTAATTGCGGTGGACATATCCTTTTTTAAAATACGATAAACGCCAAAAGGTCTGTTTTATATGACTCATAAGTCGCTAAGAGTGAAAATAAATGCAGAATTTTTGCCAAAAAGAAATTGAATTCGGCCGCCATTAACGAGAGCTGCTTCGACTTTTCAATCAGATCCGTCCCAAAAATCTGTTCTCCTTCTGCAAAGGCCATCTTTCGAAATAAAGCAAACTCCGACGCGGAACTTTGTTCTGTTTAATTTTAGAAACAGGCACGCTGTTTAAACAAAACTTCAACAATAGCGCCGATTCTGTAATTGTTGAATAAATAAAAACAGAAATATAAGGTCGTACTGTATGCTGTCAAATTATAATTTATAATTTTTATAAAAGTTAAACTCACGTGAGATTTATTATCTTTTTTTTTTGACAGAAAATACCCCAATGGCTACAGATTATTTAGAAATAATTATAAAAACCTGCGTGGCTCCAGTTTCAACAGCTCTTATCAAACCAAAGTGATAATACACGGTTATGTTAATAATTATATATCAGCAGCCGTACAACTTCCTAAAAATGGTGAGTTATTTCCACCGTATTTACCGCATGCACATTATAATATGTTTAATTATGATGTAAAGCTCACTTGAAAATCATATTAATAAAATGTGTCATAAATGTTCATTAATAAATTATTTAAAAATTTTTAAAGAATAATATATTTTATTTTTCACCTTTCGACATTCAAAAAGTTACACATCAAAAGTTTTCACACACAATTTTGTAAATTAAATGCTTATTAATAATCCGTTACGTTAAATGCTTATAATAATCCTTAGTAATAATCCGCTTAATAATAAGGATTAATAATTTATTTATTAATATTTGTAATTATTTATTAGTAATATTTTTGTTTGTAAATTAAGTGTTTGTTTAAAAGATTATAGTAGACAATTAATAATTATTACATGAATCACATAATCAAATAAAAATCACATTTTCTAATAAAAACATGAATATTAAACGTTAAAAAACAGATCCCTAAGTTGGCAACCCTGGTAACGAAGCCAATTCAAATGCGCCCTCTGTTTATACTTTTTTGTTGACCAATCAACGACTTTTTTACGATGAATTCCGAGTTGAGCTGAAGTCGTGAACAGATATACTTTGGGATTTTGTACGTTGCAGTAAATTAAAATGAATAACATCTGCTGAATTTTGTGTTTGATTATCCGCTAAAGTGAAAAGATTCCCAGAAGCGCTATGTATAGTAAAAGTAGAAATATTAGAATATGAATATACTGTTTTTACTCTTTGGGTTAATGTAAAAATTAATGAAAACAGCGTATCTCTCCACCGGGAATTTCAACGTGATAGCCGTGGATTGGAGCGAATATGCCTTCCCGTACGTTTTGGCGGCCAACAGCGCCAAAGCCATTGGCCACCTGACGGGCCTCATGGTTGGCTACCTGTCCAACAGAGGAGGACTGAGACTCGGTGACCTGCACTTCATCGGCCACAGCTTGGGCGCACACGTCGCCGGATACGCAGTAGACAGGATCGGTGCGAAAGCCTGCGAGAATTACAGGTGAGTGATCGAAAAGCACGAGGCGAAAGGAAACATGACTGAAGGATGATTTCCTTTTCAGGACTCGATCCAGCAGCGCCCATATTTGCGGATAATCCGTCCGGTGATCGCCTGGGAATAGAGGACGCTGAATTCGTGGACGTGATCCACACCAGCATCCGCGTTCTGGGAATGACTCAAAACATAGGTCATGCGGATTTTTATCCAGCGGGAGGGAAACATCAACCGAGATGTTCCACCGACATCGTGGAGGAAATCATAGGTAACCATCACTCGACTCAAATCAGCGACCACATCAAAACATCATTAATACTTTTCCAGGTTCGTGTGATCACGGTCAGTCTTACATTTACTTCGCAGAAAGCATAAAAAACAAAAATCTGTTCCCCGCAGTGAAATGTAAATCCTTATCAGACGCCATAGAAAGCAGATGCAGAGGAAAGAGAACCGCATTAATGGGAGACTCCGCCATTTACAGGTGATTTTTTTAAAATCCCACCTCAAATTTCACATTTATTTACTTGTTTTATCTGCTTTAGGAAACCAAGAGGGATCTATTATGTGGAATCCAACATCCTCGGGCAACGGACAAAACCACAGCAGTTTTCACTTTTCACTAAACCACGAAAAAACTTTTTCGATTTTAGAATTTTTTAATTGTGCTCAGTAAAAATATCCTCATACGAACAAATAAGATGGCCGCGGTAATGAATGAATCGCGGTTAATGAGATTATTACAACTTCATTAAAAATCTAGAGGTTAAAGACAACAGAACAAAAAGAAGAGATTTTCAGGAATAAAATGAGTGAGAGTTTTAATGAATAATCTCCAGTTTAAAATGAAATGTCGCATTTTTATTAAAAACAGTTTTCTTAAAGAGAAAAACATTCCAGACAAAACACAAAGACTAATGATCAATTTTCGAAAATGTTGGTATTTTAGACAAAAATTTTCGAAGTAAATCGCTGTATGTTCGCTAAGATAAACCGACTAATGGCTGACGCTAAACCGACCGATTGATCGATTTAAACGTAAAAAATGACAACAATACTGTACTGAACTACTTTTTATGAAATCGATCAAAGCTCATAAGTCAACAGAGTGTGATACGACAAACATTAGTTCCTATTTTCGACCTCAAATATTCATCAACTCAATCTAAGCGCGATGAAAATCTCTCGTGAAACTACTAAATTCAACTTAAAGTACAATTTTTGAAAAATCAAAAGTAAAAAAAACCCGAAATATTTTCAATAAAATATTAGGCCAAGTCAAAAAAAGCTTACGCTATACTTTTATACTGGAAATATTCGCTTTTACAATAATAAAAATACGGCTGAATCGAGAATATTTTTTCATTACTCAAAGTATTTAAAAAACTTTTCCAATTACTTATAATTAATTATAATAAAGAGAATGAATATTTTCGATACGGTTTCACATCAAATATTCGGAAAAGAATAATGCAACTTTAAAAAGCGGCCTTTCGCCTTTTGCGTTGGAATGCATTCGCTCGACCGTTACATAAAACCGCATTTTTTTTTTGTATATTCAATGGAAATTTGTCTCCCAGAAAAAATTTTTAAGTGGACGAACTGCCCACTGCCTAATCATTGTCGACGCCGTTGATCCTGTCCGAATCTCGAGACCTAAAAACAAAAAAACAAAACTTGATTAACCCATTGAGTGCCAGAGGAATTTAGAGCGCGTTGCCGTGGATGCCATCATTTTATTTTAAAAAATACATACAATTAGATTAAGTTATTATACAATATTGTAATGGCATTTACTGCAATTTTTGTTTTAAAAAACACAGTACTCGTAGCTGGCGTCACAGAAAAAATTCCTGTGCTGAAATATCTGTATGAAATTGCTGTATTGAAATTTCTGTATCAAATTCCTTTACTGACATTTTTGTATGAAATTGCTGTATATATTGAAGTTTCTGTATCTAATTGCTGTACTGAAATTTCTGTATGATATTCCTTTGCTGAAATTTCTGTATCAAATTCCTTTACTGACATTTCTATATGAAATTGCTGTATTGAAATTTCTGTATCAGATTTCTTTACTGACATTTTTGTATGAAATTGCTGTATATATTGAAGTTTCTGTATCTAATTGCTGTACTGAAATTTCTATATCAAAAATTTCAATATGAAATATCTCTTAGCTGGCACTCAATGGGTTAAAACAATTAAGACTGTTTACATATGCCGATATTACAATTATAAACAACAGATAAGCATTATTTTTCTGTGTATTTTATAATTACACACAATTAATCCATATGATTTTTGAGTGAAAAGAGATAAAATGTTTTTCCGTTATCGTATGAGGGAATGTTCACCCCCAAATTGAGTTATTTTCGGCTCGACGTAGAATAAACACCACCCCTGAGGTAAGCAACAAACCTGCTTCCAGAATCCCGACTCCTGGATCTTTCGCTCCTGGACCTGGATCTCGATCTGCGATCGCTTGACTTCGAGCGTCTGTCCCTCGACCTGCTCCTGGAGTTACTCCTCGATCTGGAGCGCCTTCTCGGTGATCTCGACCTTGTGCGGGACCTGCGGGAATAATCTTAATTAAATCAGCCGTTCGGACGGCACTTTCCTCGCCTATTTTTTTGAATCGGCGGATTCACAAAGAAAAGAATGAATGATCGAAAAAAAAAAACAAAAGAGAGAGAAAAGTCATCTAGGGATTCAAACTAGGGCTGTGATTTCAATACAACAAAAACCTCGATGAAAATTTTCGGAACGAATAAACACAATGACAGAATAAAAAAATTTCTGCAGTGATTTTGAAGAAAACATTGGAAAAATAAAAGTATTCAGTTGCAATGATTCTGCATTTGAAACTACAAAACTTTAGAGGAAAACAAGTGAAGAAAAAAAAACACTGGCCTGTTTCCAATCAAATACAAAACCAAATTAAATTACCATATCAAGTTCTCCATAATTAATAAAACATTGGTTTCCATCTTAGTCATCATCAAACATCAGTCAAACATTAAATCTTATTAAAATACAAAATTTAAACTCAATGAAAATTATAGTTACAACAAATACAAAACTTGATAATATTTAATACAACTTAAATAAATTTTTGCGAGTGTTTCAAGGGAAAGAAAACAAGCCAGCAATTGTATTCAATACAAAATATTCGTAAATCACGCTCTCTAGTGAGTGGTCTATATTTATGGGGACTAATAAAAAAAAATTGGTGATAAAAATTTGCTTATCTAAAAGCTTCTGTAACCCATAAATTTATTTTAGGAGCCTGGATGAAGCTGAAAAACAAAAACTGAATACAAGACTCACAGAGATTATAAGGCTAGACAACAGAGAGCAAGTACTGCGTCGATTAATAACAAACGGCGCGGAGGAAGATAACAAAATTAACAAGTTCGGAGTTTCGGAGTTCTCTTCGAAGGATCACTACGAGATTACTACGAAGGATTACTCGAAGATTACTTCGAAGAGAAGACTCAGCTGATTCTCCTATAAAGTGCAGGAATAAACATTTTTATAACCTCATTTCATAAGAGGAAAACTGCAACTGAATGATTCTTTATTGAGTAATTAACTTTTTCTTCCTGTGGGAGTAATTATCATTCAATTACAATTTAAATATCCCTTTAAAAATTTTAATTGTTAACCTTTGTTTCGTAGGCTACCACTTACACTATTTATTTATGGGAACACAAAAAAATTTGTTGTACAAAAAAACTGAAAGAAAATGATGTGTTATTTTTAAACAAAATCTGAGACTGGTGCACATTATTAAACTAAAAATTGTTATTTTTGTATTCCATAAAAACTATTAAGCCTTAGAATAAATTACCAGGGATTAACAAAACTGCAAAAAACAACAGAATATTGGCATTTAAAAAATAATTTATGCATTAAAAAAAAATGAAAAGGACATTGCTTGTTTATTAAAACTGCAGTGATTTAGTTCGGTTGACACAAGAACATAAAAATGAAAGAACATTAAGCAGACAAACACCAAAAATAATGTAATTTTACCCTTTGTGTTATCTATAATATAAAAATAAATAAAATTTAAAACAATTTACCTTCGTCGTGAACTTCTGTGCCTATTACAATCCCTGGCATAATGGCCTCTCTCACCGCATTCATAGCAACGGTCATCGGGGTTGAAGGGCCTTCCCCTGCGAGGGGGTGGACCGCGGTCACGGCGCCTCCCTCCCATGCCGTTAGAAGGTTCGACTCTCACTCTTCTACCACAAATAGTCCTGAATAATAAAATTACATATTAGCAACATTTTCCTCAAGTCCTCACAACGAAATTTCATACGAGTGTCAATAATGCTGAAACCTAATCTCGAAAGAATTTGTGAACCCAGCATTTATTTGAAAATGTTGTCGAAGGACTTACAAATAAAATATCTACGAATGTTTCGGCTCCAATATGGTAGAATTAATAATACGAACCGTCCATCTAGTCCGCGCACGGCATCATCGGCGTCCCTTGGGTCCTCAAATTCAACGAAAGCGAATCCCGGAGGGTTCCTCGCCACCCATACGTTTCGTAGCGGACCGTAATAACCAAAGGCATCCTCCAGCTCTTGTTTTGAGGCAGAAGATCCCAAATCGCCAACATAAACCTTGCAGTCGGAATTGGAATCTCTATATCGCGACATATCCTTATTCCTGAAACTTCAAAAGACCGGTTAAAATGCTGGACTGTAAAGGTTATGAAAATCCGAAGCGTCGCCCAAAAATAATTTTGCCCTAGAAACTATAATTCTACTGATTAGCATTGAGTCCTAACTAATATTTGTAAATATTATTATTAACAGAAATATTTACCACTGATACACCTGCTAAAATTCTACAAAATTATTCTAATGCTTCACTTCCTTTGAGTAAACCATGACAAATTGAAAGAGCGTTCAGAAATCAAACCAAAGCGGCTTCTGTGACCGGAAATGACGCGAAAATATACAAAATGTGTAGGAACTTCCGGAACTCGCAAAATTTATTTCTCCGTATTTTTAAAAATTAGGCTTTTTATAAAAAAGTATTTTTTATGGCTGTCAAATTATTTTTAAATTTTTTTATACTCAACACATAACTAACTTCTTCGTGAAAAGTTTTCTTTAGGTGTAAAATCTAAAGTAAACAATCTCCCAGTTAGTTTGCGGTCTCATCTAATTGAAAATTAGAAACATCTTAAAATTTTATTTTAGTATAATATATAACAGTTATACTTTATTCTCAGAACGGAAGTTATACAAACACTGCCGTTATGATATATAATCAAAAACATGAAGTTAATTTCAGTCATAAACAAATCGACTGGAATATTTAATTATAAACAATCATATAGTTAAGAAAAATTTAATTTTAAATTTGAAAAACTAATGACGGTTTCAAAAGTAATGATTGAAATTATTAAAAGAATGGAACGAGCCTTTGTAAAAATTATGAAGTTGATTTGTTAAAATAAGCTCACATTAAATAAAGTTAAAAATTAAAAAATTTATTCAGTTTTTAAATTCATTTTTAAACACAAAAAATTATAGAGTACGTTAATTTGCTGTTAATAATAAAAAGTGAAAGTGTAATTTTTATTTTAAATTTAACTTCATACATTTTCGAATGTGTTTTAAACAATGCAAAGTATTTGTTGACCATTTACATAAATTAAAGTAAATCAAAGTGTTAGTGAGTCCTTTCACGGGTTTCATAGATTTTGAAGGAGCTCATTTGATTACCAAAGTAGTTCAAATGAAGTTGCTGTAATGGCGGACATGTCATGAAGGTACCAAATCTTCTTTGTGGGCCCACAATGGAAGAAAATAGCCCATCAGCAAATCATAATGGACAAATAGGACCGGCAACAGGCGGTACAAGTGTGAGTAATAAACAGAGCGAAGATGGAAATCAGGGACCGCAGTATTCCATACCAGGGATACTACATTTTATACAACACGAATGGGCTAAGTTTGAGGTGGAAAGATCGCAATGGGAGGTTGATCGCGCTGAATTGCAGGTAAATTACTTTGCGTTTGGAATGAAAAATCTCGCTATTATGATTCTTAACTGAGAAATATAACCGTATTGTTAAAGTAAATTAAAAAGCCCCATTTATTATTTAGGTTGGCAGATTTCAGCTTGGGCCTAAATTAAATTAAATTAAATCGAATTAAATTGACTCAAGATATATTTTGTTGATGACTCTTTACTTTGCTCTTTATTTAACAATAATTTTAATCCAGATTAGGCAGGATTTTAGTTGTACTAATTTGTAAGAAAATCATAAAACAATTCCAAAGCTACAGTGGCTGAAAAATAGTATTTAAAATTTCTAGATTTTTTTAAAAGTAAATACCTGCTGCTTGCTTTTGCAGTGTTTGAGGGTTGAGGTTAATTTATTATTAATACATTTCAGTAAGTTACTGTTTTTTTTTTTTAATTTGTCGATGATTTAAGTAAATTCAGGGTTTTTACATTTAATCACTTAATTTTATTTTTTACTCTATTTGCAAAAGAGCAAAAAATCAAACAATTTTTAGAGTATTTCTGAGTTTAAGTTTTTATTTTTACATCTATAAATATTTAATATTAATATTTAAAAGATATTTCACAAAAATTTATATATAAAATAAATAAATAAATGAAGGCTGATACAGTTAAAGTGGTAAATGCAAACTAATAAATAAAGATGTGAATGAAAGTGCTTAATGTTAATTTTAATGACTGATTTTTTGCATTTAGGCCAGAATAGCTTTCTTGCAAGGAGAAAGAAAAGGTCAGGAAAACCTAAAGAATGATCTGATAAGAAGAATAAAAATGTTAGAATATGCTTTAAAACAAGAAAGAGCAAAGTTTCACAGATTAAAATATGGCACAGAACTCCAACAAGGAGATATGAAACCACCAACTGGGATTTATGATGAACCTGGTGATTCTGGAGTCACCATTGATTCAGAAGCTCCCTATTCAGCTGTTAGTAATATTACTTGGAAACAAGGAAGGCAACTTCTGAGGCAGTAAGATATTCTTTTCATTTTTTATAAAAATTAGTTTTTAGAAAACACTAGTCATTTGTCTTCTCAAATATCTTTTACTGTAATTTTTCACAAGAGTAACTTTAACTCAAAACTAAATAATTTAAATGCTCTGGATTTTAAAAATTATGAAAGACTTGAAAATTTGCACAGCTCCTGTGTTACCATTTAAGATATTTTCACATCATTAAAGGGATTCTTCAACAATTATAGATTAATCCTAAAATTTCATATTGTTACTTTGTTTTTCCGACTCAATCTCAAAGCCCAATCACACAGTGATATTGGTACCCTATTAAACCCAAGGTCATTAATCATTAGTTGGTTTGATTGAATAATCTTGGATGATGCCCAAACTCTTAAAAGCATTATAAACTTATGTCAAAATAAAAATGCACTTTTTTCCAGATATCTCCAGGAAATAGGTTATACAGATACTATTATTGATGTTCGATCAAATAGAGTAAGGTCTTTGCTTGGACTAAATAATAATGCTGAAACTGAAGAAAACTTAAACAACACTGGAGGACCTGTTAATGGGAATGAAGCTTCCAATAAAAGGGCCAGTGAAAGCCAGGGAAGGCAGACACCAGCCAAAAAGGTATGAGAGCAACCATTTATGAATTGCAGAGGAATTAAAAAGGGAGGAAAACTTTTCTTATAATTGAATTAATTTTTGCTTTTCAGTCACAACCAACCTCCCTAACTGAAGCAATGATGCTTGAAACTGAAGCAGCCATTATGGCCAATTTTGATTATTTGGGACATGATGATGTAGAAATGGATGATGAAGATATGGGTGATGATTTAGAGGATCAACCCGATGAAGATCAAGATGAAGTAAAATGTGCAAAGCATAAAACAAAGGTAGTCTTTCACTTGAATCCCAACTGTTATTGTTGAAACGTTATATTGTTTTGATTGAAAAAAAACAACACTGTAATATAATATTTTAGGCTTTAATTGACAATAATGATGTAGACCCAGA
Organism: Brueelia nebulosa; assembly: GCA_028293925.1. Lineage (NCBI taxonomy): Eukaryota > Metazoa > Arthropoda > Insecta > Psocodea > Philopteridae > Brueelia > Brueelia nebulosa. The sequence goes on from JAQIBA010000104.1 coordinate 67,471, forward strand.
GGTTGAAGAAGTATTAAACGAGTTCAGTCTTATAACCGAATCAGCTGGGGATTCTGCCGAGTGGGACTCTTTCGCCAAAGATTTTTCATCATGCCGTCAGAAAATAAAAGATGAAGACTTGGATTGTACATTGGGCTTAGGCGAATTGGCTCAATTGACTGTCAATAACGAAGCCGAAGCTACTACAACTTACGATGTAAATAGACTCACAGCATTTATAAATGGTAAAACTGCCAAGAATTTCTATTAACTGTATCGCCCATTTTTTAAGGTTGCTGCTACGAAGGAGAGCTTTCGGAAAACCTGGAACGCTAAATATACTCTTAGAAGTCATTTCGATTGCGTTAGAGCGTTAGCATTTCATCCTGTTGAACCAGTTTTAATAACTGCCAGTGACGATAATACTTTGAAATTATGGAATTTACAAAAAACTGTTGGTGCAAAGAAGTAAGGATTTTTGAGCGATAATCAGTCTCGTTTAATTTCTCCTGATCGTTTTGTGTGTAAAACGTGATTTTTATTTCAGGTCAGCATGTTTAGATGTAGAGCCATTATATACATTCAGAAGTCACACAGGTCCCGTATTAACCGTGGCGATGAGCCCAACGGGTAATCACTGTTATAGTGCGGGCTTTGACGGAGCTATTTATTGCTGGAATTTGCCAAGTCCAAATGTGGATCCCTATGATTCATATGGTGGGTTCTCAACCCTTGTTTAATTGATGAAAGAGTAAATATTGAAGGATTCAAAAACATTTATAATTTTTTTCGAACAGATCCAGAAGTTTTAACTCAAAGTCTTAGTGGCCATTTAAATGCTGTGTGGGATTTAAGGGTCCAGGCAGGTGCAAATTTATTATTATCAAGTTCTGCTGACGGCACTGTTAAATTATGGGCTCCACATGAAAAAGAACCCTTAGTTAACACATTCAAATCTGAACAAGGTAAGTAGTGTATTCTGAATTTGCAGTCTTTAATCTAATCTTTCAATTATTTCGGGCGCTTATATAAGCAAAATCTTTGGTTTCTCATTTTAAAAATCATAACTGTATTCGAACTCGCTCACTTACAGATGGAGTTCCCACGTCTGCGGATTTCGTTCGAGATGAAGCGAATCACATCGTTGCCGCTTATAATTCATCAGATTGTATTATGTTTGACTGTGAAACCGGTAAATCCATTACTCGATTCGAATGCAACCAGGTAAGATGATCTTCAAAGGGTATTACTTTGTCTGACCAGACAGAGTTTTAGAGCTCATGCTGACGGATGCTGACTTTACAGGACGGAGTTAGTCGCGCATTAGAAAGATCAATAAATCGAATAGTATGTCATCCATCATTACCCTTAACCATAACCGCGCACGAGGACAGACACATTCGTTTCTTTGACAATATTACGGGGAAACTGATTCATTCAATGGTCGCCCATTTGGATGCAGTCACTAGTTTAGCAGTTGATCCTAATGGTTTATTTTTGTTATCTGGAAGTAAGTGCGGTGGTTTTTTTTCGCGGCGGGAGAGAGAAATAATGCAGACATTAAATAATGTGAATTTTAACAGGTCACGATTGTAGTATTCGGCTATGGAATTTAGATAATAAGACTTGCGTTCAAGAAATCACGGCACACCGGAAGAAATTCGATGAAAGTATCCTGGACGTTGCATTTCATCCATCGTGTTCCTACATAGCGAGCGCAGGGGCTGACGGCCTTGCCAAAGTATTCGTTTAAGGTAACTGGAATCGAAGGGCTTATCACGTCTAATTTAAGATTTTGAAAGTAGTTTTTTAATTTTATTTATTGATTCAATAATATTAATTTTTATAGCAATGGATCTCTACGAGGAAAATATCTGTACTATATGTCATTGAAATCTTTTTTTTTTTTTTAATTTTTGCCATAATTTCCTTTATTTTATTCGCATCAGGTAAAAATAGGATGGAATTCTTTTAGTATTTTTAATCAGTTGCAATATCGAATCGGAAATAGTTTTTCAGGGTTGACATTTAATTTCCTCTTAAGAGTTGTGTTGTGGTTTAGTTCATAAGATCAATTTTTTTAGATTTGGGGTGTCTGACTCAAATTCGGCCAAAAAGATTTGGGTGGGCCTAAAAAATAAATATATTTGGAATGATCCAATGAAAGAATGTCGGTTTTACCGTTTCATACTGACTCTTTAACATCTCTTCCGTGTTAAAATCTTTTACGTGCCGAAATATTGACGTGTTTGACACCCCTTTCTTTACCTCAAGCTTTGAAACAATTGTGAGTTTTTTTTCTTACATCGAACAGTGGGTGGATTTCTATCCGAGGCGTCGGCGCCCAAAATGTGGTCGAAAGTCACCATTCGAAATGGTCGAGAGAAAGAGGTTTAATTGAGTTATTTTTACGCAGGTTTAAACTCCCTTGGATTATTGCGACAACAAAGGGTTAGACAGATAATCAGTGTGATGGTAACTGGAGCTAGTTAGAAGACAAAAGTCTAACGGAAAAGCGGAATCGAGTTGTGTTAGATGTGCAGATTGTATAATTATAAAACGTTCATAATGATTATTTAAAATGTGCTTTTTTCCAATGACCGGAAATGAAAATTCCGCGAAGTAGTAATTAAAAAAAAAAAAAAAATAGATTTTTGCCCGGCTTTGACGAAGTGCTAACAACCTAAAAACAAATTATGTCGTTTTATAATTTTATACTCTCCGAGGCACAATCGTCTTCAATTATTTAAATTTAAAGAAAAGAAAAAATTTATTGAAAATATAGTGTTTGGTGATTATTTTCTAAAGAAATTTACCGCTAAAGTAATTTTGTATGATTGAATTTTGTTCCTTTTGTTTTTTAAATATGTCGCCTATAAAGTTAGCTTCATTTTAAAAATAAAAAGCAGTAGTACACTTAGTCACTTAGTCTGAGTGTTTCCGTAGAATCATTAGGCAGTAAATGAAAATGCAGCTGAAGAGGTTCAGTGACACCTAAACGTTAGAAATACCATTAATTAATTCCCGGTTTTTTTAATTTATATTAATTTTATTTGTTCATTTATAATTTCGTGTCGATTCACCGTTTTATTCAGGTGGATTCAGAAGACTTTGACTGCTTATTCAGCGTAGGTTTTGACCGATTAGGGAATTAACTGCGAATCTATTTTGAGTACAAAGGCGTTCGAAGGACAAGAATTTTTTAAGTATAATTATTTTATTTACAAAGGAGCATCATTCTGAAATCATTTGGTCGTCCGCCTCTTAATCATCAGCTTTTTTTTTGTTAATTCGTGGCCAAAAATTAATCATTTTCATCAGACGGTCTTCTCAGCGAATGGTCCGCCATTTTGATTTGACACTGGCGCCGCTGCGGCGGTGATGAAAACTACGATTTTATGAACGTTTTGGCTTCGAAAGTAAAGCTGAGTGAAATTAAGAGGCAGAATACTTTTTCCTCAGTAGAACAGTTACATTCTAACAATTCTTGAAAAACCGTTTCAACGGTTTTTCTTAACTGAAACTAATGGTACTAAACGATTTTTTTTCTTAAACTCTCCTCGAAATTTTTTTCGAGCTCGAGTTTTTTTTGTAATATCGGACATTTTCGGTAAACGATGGGGTTGAAACCTCCCCCTCACCCCCCATTTGCGTCAATTCATCCGGAATTTGGTTTTTTTCTCATTTCTCCGGTTTGCCAAAAACCGTTATTTTTTTCCTATCAAATCCCCTGTTGGAAATCATTGCTCAAGAGCATTTGGTAGACGACTTCGTTATCAGTAAGAGAGCAAATCATGGGTGAATTCTCGTCAAAGAAACATTGCTAATTTCACAAAAGTCCAGTTTATAATAAATAAAAATCTGCTCGCCAACGCTCCCTCATTAACCAATGAATCTTGACCTAAGTAGTGTAATTATTACTGGCGCATTGGTTACTCGAAGTAATCGGATTCTTAAAATGTTGGAAATTATGGCAGGTTTTTTTTTTGACGTAAGTTTAAGAATTTTGTTTATTATGATAAATAAATAAAGTAATGAAAAATATATTATTTAAAGTAAGTCGGATTTGTTATTAAAACCTATCACTACAAAACTTAACAATTGAAATAATTCAGATTAAATCATTTAAAATTTTTTTTAATTGTTTACTCGAAATCAGTGTGGGATTGGCGAATAATAAAGAAGTTCTCATCTTGAATTTTAATATATAATAGTAATTTTCCCTTATTTCTCATTTGTTTAACAAAATATGTCGGTTATTTATTATACAATTTCGACAAATTTAAAATCAGCCAACGTGAAAATATGTCTCAAAGTGTAAAAAAATAATAAAATAAATAATACAAACACAGATTATTTCTATTTTTTCTGTAATTTATGTAGATGTGTAATTATATACTCTCTGTTTTATTTTGTTTGTTCGAATGATTAGGATTACAGGGAAAATTTGAGTTTAAGTATACTTAACATTTTGTTTATTTCAAAGAATACAAAACGAAGAAAATGTAATTCTGTTCAATGTTTTCATGCATCCAATCACAATTTATTTCTTTTCGTTGGTAAAAAACTTGGAAATGTGACATTTTCAAGGAAATTACATTTGAGAAAATAAATATAATAAATCCGCGGGGGTGAAATTTCAGGTCATTGAGGATATTTCCGGAAGGGTGGGTTTTCACGGAAAGCTCCGAAAGTAGCCGAGTGAATTGCAGTGACGCAGTCGGATAAGGAAAATCATATTTTCCGATGGAAAGTAAATAAATTTATGAAGATATATATTTTATAACTACCTTTAAAATGCAGTGAAGTAAAGTACTTGTTTTTTTATTAAAATTTAAAGATTTGCAAATTTTCCATATTTTTCCACAAATGTTACGGTGATTTATCAAAAAAAAAATTATCTCAGTGAAAACAATGTCAGCTTTTTAATAAGTGGTGCTGTTTTTATTAATATTAGTATATTTATATGTCATAAATGGGGTCTTTACCTAATCTTCATTCGCTCTCTAACGACCCAAACACAACTTATACGTATGAATTATGTGATCCGGAAGAAAGTTACTCCTCTATAAAATCAAAGAATGGTAATTCATTCACAAAGACTCATTGTCATTGCTCCGCCAATTCTCATAATGAAGTTCATAAATTAAAGGTCGATTACCTTCCCAGTTTGTGAGTATAAGTATATTATCAATACAATATTCAATACATGATTGTATGTGGTGGATTTTGTTTTTGGATTGTAAAATATAAACTAATGTTTTTCTTTTAATTTTATTTATTTTTTTAATTGTCTCAAATTCCAGTGATTCGTTTGTATAAATTTGAGTATATCTGCAGTGATAAGAAGGTGAATTTCATTTCAGGGACACTCCAAATCCGCTTAGAAATCAGTTTTGTAATAGAACTCGATACTCTCGCAACGGTGATTCTCAGAATAACTGCAGATTATTGCAAAATGCCCGAACGCATTGGGATGAATTGCTGCTGCAGGTTTGTTGATTTGTATTTACAGCTAAGTTTGGCTTATATCACAGCTAAATTTATGTTAGTTATACTAACGATTAAAAAAACAAGTAAATTATCCAATCCTTTGAATCGTTATATCTCAGAAATGGTGGCTCTCTCAAGAAAAGTATTATAGAAAATGTTATACCCTATAATTTTTGTCTGAGCTAATTTTATGATAGAACTTATCGTTTTGCTGAAAATGAATAACTAAAGTATACCTTTTTGCCCTTTGACCTCGCGGTAGTTTTTTCCCCAGCATCAGATCGATTAAAACTTGTGACAGTTCATTCTGAACAATTTCACATAGAAAATTATGTAACATCGAATACCTTAATATTTTTTTAAAATCACAAGTATAATTATTAAAAAAAAAAAACGGGCGCTAATTTTCACTTTTTTATTTGCAATGTGTTTATGCCTTCGTTATGAATATTATTTAATTTTTTTTGGTTGGGAGAACATTTCTCAAATTTTGTTGGTTATTATTATGGTTGTTTTAACCCGTTAAGCGGATATGGCGTATATATACGCTTAATCTCTTATACACTGTAGCGGCTATGACGTATATATACGGATAATGATTTTTCTTGGTTTATTTAATAATATACGTTCGATTGTTTCTGGTAATAGAGGGAGGTAGGAGCATTGCAAGATTCAATGTACATAAAGATACATAAAATGTCGTTCATTTTTTCTCTACTCTTCAATGTGTATAACATTACCTTTGTACTTTTATTTCAATATTTTATAAGCTGTAATAAACATAACCTAAAATAATAAAAACATACATACATAACATAAAATAATAAAAACATCATATAATGGAAATGATGTTAAAAAATAATACAATGTATAATACGTATATATACGCAGGTGCAAAATACGTGGCCACTACAGGAACCACTACTCGCAACGTACCGAGCCGCTTAACGGGTTAAATAATAAAACCCAAACAATTAATAATTTTAATTAATGTGTTTATATCATTTGCTCTTTGGTGTGTTAATACTAATTTCTTTGTTAATGCATTCGAATAAAGCTTTCTAAGCATTCACCAATTTCAAGTCGTTCGTCTCGTTCGAACGTCAACACCGCTTTGCACAGCCTCAGTCATCCTTCCAACAGGAGGAAAGACTCTCTCTCGAGGTAACCTCATTCTGCACACCGACACACCGCCATTAATTTCCCCTCAACAAGACATTTCTCTTGACAGCTCCGGGGGTGCCAGCTCCGTTCGCAAACTGATAGCGGTCGTTCGTTCCACCCCCTCCAGACTCGGACCCATTTACTCGAGGAAAACCCTCTGCAAGAACTTCGCAGCTCTCTGCTTGGGCCACATGACCGTAACTGCTGCACTCATGCCCCTTATATCTCTTCAGTCTTCGGTTAACACTTGGTATTGGCCTAACGGTTCCACCCACGACCTCTCCAACGTCGGCTCTCTTTTGCTCTGTGCCACCTTTGCTGTCGCCTGTTTATTTACCGTGTTAAGTCCAACCATAATTCACTTAATAGGTTGCAATTGGACTCTGGTTTCGGGTAAGTCTGCTCGGCGATTGTTTATTTAATTCGGATCATAATTATATTTTCTTGGGCAGGTTATATCTGCACCAGTGCGTTTTTTGTCGCTCATTTATATCCGACGATTCGCTGTTTGATACCTGCTTACCTGCTGTTGGGAGTTTGTTTGGGACCTCTCACCTGCGCGAGAATTTCATTTTTAGTTACTTTATCGAATAAATTAACTTACGTAATGACGGAAGAGGAAGAAATATATGAACAGCTCAATGGAGACGCGAAGGAAAATATTGTACAAAAACTCTCCAGAGGATTACAGGTAACCTGATTGAATTTTTGTTAAAAAAACCTTAAAAAAACATTTAACCATTTGAACTTCGTTCTGACAGGCATCGCAGGATTTGGGAATGGTTTTAGGAAACGTCGTCACCTGGGGCTTCCTTCATTTTTCGGAAAACCCCGAAAAAGAAAAAACTGTCCTCAGAAATTTATTTTATGAGAACGAAAATGGAGAGTGGATTTGTGGGAGTCAGTCCACTCCTTACTTTGATAGATCCTTAAATTATTGTGAGTCATTTGTAAAAATATTTTTTAATTGCACCAGAAAGTCTTAAATTCATAAAAAACCCATTTTACAGCTTACAGTAAAAATGGCTGATTATGATGTTGAAAATATTTACATTAATCGAATTTTCTATAATTATCCGATTTCGTTGTGTTACTCTACAATCTCTAAATTACATTTCCAGATGATTTTATGAGTAATACTACCTGGTATGACTCTGTAGTGGTCTCCTGCAGAACCACAGCGATGTTAGCAAGTGTTTTTGTTGGCTGTGGATTATTTGCTGTTGCGCTTACTGCGGCTTTTACGAATAAAATTCGTTTATTTATGTACCAGGTGAGAATTGCCACAAATCACTGTTTAATCTAATCTTTTTATTTAAAAAATAGTTACAATGCCTCAATTATTACATTCACGTTGCGAATAAGTTATAAGGTTTTTCCTTTTTTAAGGACCCTTTAGAACGTCCACACGGAATAGCAGTATTCGAAGCCGTTAAAAACGCATTCAAAGATACTCGGTTGCAGTTGGCAGCGCCTATGTCGGTGTTTATCGGAATGCATCAGGGTTTTATTCACGCTGATTTCAGTAAAGTGAGTTTGAATTCTCAAACGATTATTTCCTTTTCTTTCTATACATTTATTCACTTTCGTTCTTTGAGAGATTCATTCTCTGCTGTCGTTATTAAACATAATTACTTGCAGTGGTACGTCGTCTGCTCTCTCGGCGTTGCCAACATAAGTCTGGTTTTTCTAAGTATGGGATTATTACAATCGGTAGCCGCGTTCACTCTGAGTCTTCTGCTTCAAAATGTACCCCGTTTCCTCGTAATTGGTAATATTCAAAACTCAAACCGTAAAAAACAGGAGTCTCTCTTTGATTAAAACAATAATCAAAATTTGTTTTTTTCAAGCCACGGGATTTATTTTCCATTCCTGTTTATTACTTGTTTTACTTCTGTGGAAACCGTCAGGGGAAGATTCGGCTTTGTTCTATGTCATCGCAGCCGGTTGGGGCGTTTGTAACATCATTTGGGAAACACTCAACTTCAGTAAGTTTAGCTTTTCATGTTCCGAACGACTTTTGCCCAAATGGGGATGTTTACGTTTCAGATATGCTACTTCACATTTATCCCGATTCTACGTGGCAAGTCGCCTTCGTTCATGGGAATTTTTTCAAATTTCTGGGACTCTCCGTTGCTTTCGGCGCCCACGGATTATTGTGCACTTGGGTCAAGTTATACGCCCTTGCCTTTTTTATGATAGTGGGAATAACCCCGCATGTTTGGCTCGAAATGAAGTCGGAGTCGAAGCGAAAAGTCGGTTCTGAATTGGGGACGCTATGACTTAAAAATAAATTAAAGGACAGAAGAAAACAACGACAGGTTATTTGATAAAGCCTCAAAAAATTAAAATATCTCAGTGAGAACCGTAAAAAAATCACTTTTGAAACCGTTTCAACGTTTTGTTTCCGTTTCCGGAAATTCGTTTAATGTAACGTGTCTCAGAGTTAATGTCTCAACAACGTTAAAAATTATTCTGTGATCTGAGCTGTTTTATCAAATCCTTATTTTCGTAATTAAAACGAAATTTTCAAACGCTTATAAAATCATTTAAATGCAATGTAAATTTTTTTATTAATTAGTGCTGTTTTGTGATGTTTATAGATTTGTTGTTAAAATTGTTTTTTTTTAAAAAGTCAACTGATTTAATTGATTTTCCCAAACTTAATTTTTACAGATAAATATCGCAGCGTTATTTATTTATCTGAGAATTTATTCAGTTTGTAACGAAAGGAATGTTTCTTAAGCTGTGATATTTTTCTTGAGTCATCCTTTCATTTTCCCACAGTTATTCTTTTCAAATGACGTTAATCATTTAATGTGCATTGTAATTTCTAATTAACTGATATCAGAATGGAAGGGATTAAGTAACTGATAGCAAAGGCTCCGTTAATAGTTAATTAAAAAACAGAAAATCAAAATTTTGGAATTCATAATTTAGTTGAAAACATTCGGGTTTTTTTATTAGAACGAATCCAATTTCTGGAAAACTATTTATTTAAAAATCATTGAAAAAAAGAACATGACATAAAACAAATCCTATAACCTGAATGACCTCACATTGGTCATCCCATAATCAAAAGTGACCGACCGTTTCATTAAATAACCGAACCAAAATAATAACAAAGTTTTTAAGAACAATAATTTTAAGACTTCGTTTCTGATATTTCAAAATCGGGTGATTTAATTTAATCGAAAAGCGATAATATCACACAAAATACGCAAAAAATTACTTTCCTTTCTCTCTCTCTCCCAATAATGAAATCATTTCCACAAATTAATCGTGATAAACAACAGAAATTTTATAAAATATTCTTTATGAAATATAATAATTAAAAAATATCTACGGATAACAACTTGAGTTAAGGCGCTTAAAAAAGTTACCACTAACAATCTTGTTTTATTGAGAATACAACACTATTGACCCGAAGAGCCCGTTCAGGCACAACGTTTAAAAATATTTTAAAGCTTCTTTTTGAGGGTAAATGATGAGCAGAACCAACTGAATATTACAACAGGGATTGTATTTCTTAGAACTGTATGCGAAACATCAAAAACAAATACTCATAAAAACTATATTAAACAAATACCCTTCAAAAAAAACGTACAAAATTTTCGAATGGAACTCTTTCCCTACTTAAAAGCGCAATTAACGAAGGGGAGAAGCTTTCCAAAAAGTCAATTAATCATTTCTATCGATAAAATAATTCCCCGAAATTTTTCACCGCGCTAATTAAGACTCGAAGGAAGAATATTTTTGACTTAAAACTTGGCCCTAAAATCTAAAATGAACATCAATTTTTCCTTGCAATGTGAGCTTTTTTTGTCATTCCCCATCAATCAATATAGAAGAAAACTATGACCGCTATTTGCAATGAATTAATTAATGTAAAAAAAGGTGAATTCACATTTCAAAGGAATGTTTTCTTTTTACAGGAATGAAACATTTGCTTTTATCGCTTCGATGTCATTTCCTCAGAGTTCCACTGTTACATTACACAATGCATTTCTGTAAAATTCCGGAAAGGAAAGCGTTTCTAATGAGAATTAATGTTTTTAACAAGTAAACCCAATAATGGATTCTATTTTTAAAAAAAAAGACTGAATTTGAACTGATTTTGAAAGATGGACCTATTCGATTAACCCATTAGTCTTGAAGACATCTTTTTTCATAATTTTCTTAGCAAAATATTTTAATGATAAAAAAATTACATATAAAGGTGAATCACTTTTCATTGTTTTCTTGAAAAACTTCAAAATTTCTAATAATTTCTTTAGATTAAAAAAAACCCGTTGTGAGAAGTTTCATTAACTTCGACTATGTAGCAAGCGAGTGCGAAGATTCAATCAACAAGCCAAGCTTCAGCTTCGAAAACCCAAGTATTTCACATATATTTTGACAATGGCTCAAAGTTCCGCCTCCTCTCCTTCGTACACGATGGGGCCCTCCGGTTTGGGTAACCTTGAATACTTCAGTCCCAACTGATCCGCTATTTCGTCTATGATGTTCAGTGCCCTGTCCAACTGTTGCTTTGTGTGTCCGGCTGAGAGACAGAACCTTATTCTGCCCTTCATTAATGGTGTGGCGGGAAAACCAACTCCGACCGTTGCTATTTTGTGCTTTTTTAAAGTCCTCACAACGGCCCTGAAAAGAACGCCATGAATTTCAACGGAAATCGACAAAAAATTCCATTTGGACGTGAATGGGAAATTAAATATTTACCCAATTTTGGAAAACATGTAAACCAGTAAAGGAACGACTGGCGAATCTTCATTACCGTACGTAATGACTCCGATCTGTCTAAGTCTTTTCCTAAAGTAATGGGTGTTTCTCTCCAACTGACTTATTCTTCGCGCGCCCTCGTCGGTGCCATCTTCCCCCATTATGATTTTCATCGATGACAAAATCTGAGCAGCCACAGGCGGAGACATACTGCAGGCGTAACACGCCGCGTGACTGTTACACCGCAAATGATCGATTAATTTCTGCAAAACATTCATCATTTTAATTTAATTTACTCAATGTAAAATGAATTGAATTACCGAGTGCAATTCACCTTTGAACCCGCTATGTAACCGCCGGCCGAACCGAAACTTTTTGTGAACGTCCCCATCAAAATGTCCACGTCTTTCGGATCGCAGTTATAGTAATCGACAACCCCTCTTCCTCGTTTGCCCAAAGCGCCGATACTGTGCGCTTCGTCCAAGTATAAATAAGCTTTGTATTTCTTTTTTATTTCGAGGAGTTCCGGCAAATGGACAATTGAACCTTCCATGCTGAAAACTCCCTCCGCAACTATGAGGATTTTCTTCCAAGGTTCCCCCGTTTGCGGTTGACCGCTTATAATACTACTCCGAATGACTTTTTCCAGGGATTTCATATCGTTATGTTTGAACACTTTTACTGTGGCTCCTGAAATACAATTTTTTCATTTAGAACAATTTATATTTTGATAAGTTAAATTTTATATTAACACTCAGAGGACGGACGGGGTCGAATCGACCCGAGAGCGACATATTTTGTATCATAATTTTTTTTAGGGTAAAGACAGAATTATGAAATTTATTGACTTTTCCTAAATACTCGAGAAGACTGCTGGGAATTTTTTTTTAGAATTTTAGGCCCATCGGTTTCGGAGAAATAAAGTTTTTTACCTTTGTGGACTTTCAAGTCTCATATTTCTCAATGTTTTTTTTTATTTTTTGTCGAGAGAAGCTTTTATTGGTAGAAGAAATAATTGTCTAACTATTTTGATAAGATAAGTTTCTTATAAGTGCCAATGGGGGTCCACAAAACAATACATACGCGGCGTAATATCAAATGGAAAATGAGTAAAAAAATCATACATAAAAACCGCTTTGCTTTTTGAGTTTTGTCAGTTGTTGTTTGCTTTGGCGATAGTACTGCTGACGTAATTGTATATAATAAGCTGAGAAATAATGTCTTCAAGATTAACGCTGAATGAATTTGAATCATCTGATGAGGGAAAAGGGAACGAACCTGAGGATAACTGATGAATCTAAACCAAATGGAGATCGAAGGGAGTTTTGTTACACATACAGTAGTTTATTCTTTCTTATTTGTCATTTTATCATATTATCATATATCTTTTTGACCTTTTATAATATACGCATTCAATAATACTAAAATTTTGAAAGTTATTCGAGAAAATCACGTCCTGTGACAGCGAGAAAAACACCCCAAATACATCTCGGGTCGAATCGACCACAACGGTTCTAAAATTTCTCCGTTCTCTGAGTGTTAATTATACTGATAAGGAATTTAGATAAATATTGGTAAAAACGAACCTGATAATCTCAGACCTAAAATTAAACTGGCGTGATTTTTTTCGTCGCTAACAACCAGTGAACCACTGCTGACAAGGCTTGGAATGTTGAGGGAATTGGTGGCGAATCCCATCCCGAAAACAATGGCGTCCTCCACTCCCAAAAATCTCGCTGTGAGTTTCTCCAACTCCTCATGGAGCGGAGTGGTTCCGTATTCGCGGACGGATGAGCAAAGGGATGCTCCGTACTGAAGCAGAGCTTCCTTGGCGGCTTCTGCACAAGGGCCAGTGGCCTCCGCAAATCCTAAATAATTGTAAGATCCTAAGTTGAGGCACTTTGTTTCTGTATCTGTAAACCTAAATTATAAATTTTCCTATGCGCGTTTCCTTTGCGGAGAACATTTCTTGTGAGTTCATCGAACGCTCGTCAAAGGGTTACTCACTGGAATGTCCAGCCGTAGTCTTCGGTGATTCTGTCCTTCAGCACGACTTCCGCTCCAGGTACACTGCAAATTGGCTGATTCCAGCAATCCCGAACCCTTCTATAAACATACCGCATGTAGAACTTTTCAAATGCATCATATAAAGGCACATAGCCCTGAAAAAACAAAATCATTCATCCTTTAATTTTACAATCCCCATTTTATTTCTAAATAAAAGTACTGAACAAAAGTTCAGACCCCCCACCAAGTGAATCACAGTCCATCAATTTAATTAAAAAACAAAAAGTTTTAATTTATTCAAATCCCCTAAAACTAATTAATATCCGACAGCTGCGAGTGCTTATTGAATAAATACAAAATTAAAAAATAATTAATCTTGAGAAATAGTAAAAAAGAAATTCTTATGAAAACAAACAAAAATAAAATTTCTCAGGCAAAAGCAATGTTCTAAATGCCCAAAGAATTTTTTTTTTCAATTAACAAATTCTTACATCAGGTAAGAAAATTAGTAAAGATGAATACTTTCTTTGTTCAATTTATGGGACCAAAATAAATACTCTGATTAACACTGAGTGGCGAAAGGACATGCAGACAATTTTAGAGCACACATCAATGCATTTAATTACAGTTATTGAACACATGTCTTCTTTATAAAAATATGTATGGATTAAATAAATTGTCACAAAATAAAAAATTCAGTATTATTAAAATTTTTAAACTGAACTGAAGATTCAGCAACATTAATTTCTTTTATTTATTTATTTATTTATTTATTTGATTTACAAAAGTCTTTGTTTATCAAAGTTAACTTATTTTTTAATAACTATATTTTCCATATATTCTTGGATTTGTTTTTAAATCCTTTTTAGAATTTCTTAACTCTAATTCCATTACAATTTTTTTTATTAACTAAACAAGGTCAAATTACAAAGTGAGAAAACAATTCATTTAAAGAAAATAATAGTGCTAGAGAAAGTCAGACATTACAAGGATGGCATAGAGTTACACAAAAGCATAAAACAACTCTTCACTGAGTGTTGACATAATGTAGTAAAATTAAAATAAGTTAGAAAAAATTTTTTGGCAGAAAGAAGATTCAGTTAAAAATAAAAAAATAAAAATTGAACATCTTTTGAAGCTGCCATTAAAGTATCAGCAAAAAAAAACATTTTATGAGCACTGAATTGATCAAATATTAAGATTTTTTTTTAAGTTAAGAGTTAAAATGCCAGTACAATGTTGTCTGCAGTCTGTGCACCCCTGGTCCTAATGAATTACAGTCATATCCCACTTAATAAACCACTTCAAGATAAAAGATAAATATCATGATGTCATAATACTTAAAATATTAACCTCAACTAAAATAATAAGATCAGGCCATCACTACATTTTGATAACTTTTTGAATGAAAATCTACATAATAATTTTTTTAATACTAATGAAAATTTAAAAGGGTTGGGATGATGTTTTAAAAAGGCTACTCACATCTCGATGCCTCTCAGTAGCAACTTTAGGAGTAAAAAACAATTGATTAATGTAGCCTAAAATCATAAGAATGTAAAATCCTAGGTATGTCATAACAGCTGTATATAATGGAACTTCTTCAAATGAGTCCTTCCCTCTGCTTTTGGCAGTTTTTTGTTGGGCTTTTTGACCATCCACTGATTTTTTCTGCACTTTAAATCCATTTGGCATGTGCTGCAGTTCAACCTGATGAAGAAAATTTACTTTTATGGAATCCTTCAATAAACCAATCCTGATAATTTTAATTTCCCTACTAAATTATGCTTTACAATGGGAGAAGAAGTGCTTTAAAGACATAAATGACAAGTGAGAAGTGTGTAACTAAGCCGCGAATTTCCTTAGTTTTTCACACCTGAAGAGATTTACTCATGAAAAACCTTTAAATCTGATCATAAAATTCGTTAATCATTAAAGCACCATATTCAACCTAATTAATTACCAATACGCTAATAAAAACTAAAATCTGCAAGGTAATCTACCTCAGGGAAATCGTATATACAATTAAGAAAAATTTTCTAGCACGTTAATAAAATTGTTCAAAAAAAAAATATACTTGGTCGGATTTAAATAATACTTAAATTTCTTACATAATTTTCAGTTAATTTTAGAAAGGTTAAATTATAATTTGATATCAGCTTTTGGAATGTTATAAAAAATCGGCGAATTGATATAGGTTATGTAAAGAAACCGTTTAAATTCAAACTAACACCGTCATTTACCAGAGACTTGTGTTGTGTATGATTTTTTTCATGTTTTCTCAAATCGAGACGGAAGTTTTTAATGGATTAATAACTATTTAACGTTTACTGCTAACTACCGAGTTGAGAAGAAATTAGCGGTAAAAGGCGGGGCTTTAATGCACTTTTCATTTAACAGTGATCGATAAAACGAGACTACTCACCTTTTTGCAGTCATTTTTAATGTGATTTGGATGAGCACCTTTCTTCCCGTTAATACATTTCAATTCGTTTATTAAATTCGGTGAGACATTCTTCTGAGTAGCACTAACTATTCCATTAACCGCCATCCTCTCTCTGAAGGTATCACGCTCATCCTCCCGTCCCCCATCCACTTGTTCGTTTTCCACATTGGGAGACATTTGAATAAAATTACGATGATTTTGCGCACGCGCAGTCACTGCGATTTATATGCAGCGGTTTAAAAATATGTTCAAATTGTTTTTCGCGCTTTTGAGTAATTCTTAATTCCTGCGAGAATTTTAATTAAAATTAAATTATAAAATTATAACGATTTTGCTCCGGTTCAGTGCGGTTTAAAATAATGACAGTTCTTTGTTTATGACAGTCAGCCATCTTTAATTTGCCGGTTTGTTTTGAATTTGCGTACAAGTTGCAGCGTTCGGAGTTTTCAAAATTTATTTTACATGTTTTTTTCCGTGTTATCTGGGAAGAAGTTAAATTAATCGGTGCTTTAATTAATAGTATTACTTTTTAAAATTTTTATTTACAATTTATAAAAATGGAATCCTGGAATTCTCCGGACTATGAAATATTGAGTCCCTCCCAAGAAAATATTACTCATGGACAGTCTCTAAGACGTGATGGTGAGTCATTGGAGGATTTCGAAGATATAACAAAGGATGATTCCTCGATGATAGACATAACAAAACAATTTTTACAACAAGAAACAGGTGATAGAAATAAGCATCAGCTGGATGATATTGTTTACCAACCTGATAAAGAATTTCATTTTGATCAAAAATCCAAAGATCATCAGCCGAAATCTAATGATGAAATAACGAACCAAATGTTTGATGATTTTGAAAATCCTCATTTATCGGCACCATTAGAACCCTCAAGGCATACTGATCGTGAAGATTCAGTTAACGACTTAATCAGTATTGAACAGACTGATTCTCAAAACACATTTGGAGTTAATGATTTGATTTCCGAACAACCCATTACGAATATTTTAGATGAAAACAAATTAATTGAAGTTGGTAGTAATGATGAAATATCAACTGGATCAGATGATCTGTCTTTTATACCAAAGAAAGGAGAGAGTTCTCCCATATTATATACAGAAACAGAGAAAGATATGCCAAAGAAACTACCATCGGAATGTAGAGCTGGTGAGGCTGCTGATTCACCTTTTAACAGCCAACCAGTATCAAGATTTACTTCTGAACCTGGTGTGAACAGAGAACAAGAACCACAAAAACTACTTGGGGATGGTTTACATGTGAAGCAAACAATTGAGGCTGATGTGTCAGAAAATGATGATGATTTCATACCGGAGCCAATTCCAAAAGATTATCCTGAAATCAGTACAATTGAAGGAAAACCACTTTTAGCTTCCATTGGATTGGGTAAGTTAATATTTTGAATTATGTTTTAGTTCTCTAAATATTTTTTAAGTTACTTGATATAGAGACACAAAAAATGGATTTAAATGTGTTAAGTGTTTGCTTGTCGGACTAAGTTTTTTCTCTACTTAACATTGCAGTGAGCCATTTAAAATGAATGGAAACTTGCTTTTATTCAGCTTGAATTAACTACATCAAGTGCACCAAAAAATGAATACTTGTTTAATAAACTATAAAACTGCATCCTTGCCTTGAGAAATTCTGTCAAAAAACAGAAAACTTAAATCTATTGTTTCAATTATTTAAAGCATCAAATAAAAATGTGAAAATATTGCTTCTCTCAAATTTAACACTTAATATGTGTGGTGATTTAATTTACTACTTATGAATTACTTTTGTATCAGCTGGAATGACAATACAGATAGTACAATACAAATTATTTGATACAGTTTCATTTAAATAGTTGAATCATTTTTAAAACCTGAGGAAGTTGCTCTAGTGTTTTCATATGAAGTGCTAATTGATTGATATTTTGCACAATGAGAACAGAGGGTTTTGAATAATTAGTCTTCTCCTACAGTTGTTTTTCAAGTTAATATTTCAATCAGGATTTTATTTTTCATCTCAGCTAATCTCCTCTTATTCACTCTTTAAAATCGTTTAAGGAAAAGTTTCAAAACTATAAAAATTTCTATGAATTTTTTAAACAGTTTGAAATTTTATCACATACCTGCTATTAAAATATAAAGTTGCTATTCAAATCCTCTCTCAGAACATTTACTAATTAGGAGAATTTTATAATTCGTTGAAATTCAGAACATCTCAAAAAGGGAAATTATACAGACATACTTTTCATGGTCGCCTACCCTGAATAAAAACCATGTAAAAAATAAATTACTAAAAACAATAAGGGTAAATTAAAATATAAATAAAGAAAAAACACTTAACTAGTTGAATGAATTCTGAAATTATTTTAATTTTAAAATAACATTATTTTTTACTAACGAAATACTATACAATGCTTGTAAAAATATGAAACGCAAAACCGTGCCTAAATTTTATAATTTTTATTTGTCTAAAAGTCACGTCATTTTTACATTAAATAAATAACAGGGAGAATCATCCGCAGGAAATACATGTGCAATCTGTTTCGCTTTCGCTAAATAATTTTTCATTAATGAAATCCCAAGGTCGCGTTAGCGGATTTTTTTTTTCATTAAATTTTAAAAAGTAAACCGTAATTGAAGAGTGACAGATCTATTGTGCGATGAGATTTTCCTTTTAAACAATTTATTATATAAATTTAGGTTACATAAATAATGTCTATGTTTAAATAAAACATCTTTATCTCTGGTTTCATTGAACTCCTCAGGTTTTCAAATAAAATAAATCGTGTAATTCTAAAATAATATAAGAGAAATAAGGGTTTTTCACGACACTTACCTCTGCAAAAGTTTAAAGATTCGATGGAGCCTTTTTACCAATGAGAATAAATTCTATTGATCATTTCACTATTTTATGACTTATGTTGCTTCCTCTAACAGTTACTGTCTCGTAAGCCTTTTTAAAGAAGGGACCTGCAAAAACAATGCTTACTTAAAAGTGATAATACTATTGTCCCCGAGGAATTTGTTAATTGAATGGGTTGGAACTAAGATAAAAAAAAATATTGGCAAAAGAAAATCAGTTTATGATAAGTTTAGTTATGGGTTTAACGGCCTTTTGGGGTTTGAATTTTTTGAAAAATTGAAACGGGGAATATTAAATATTCCTTGGGAGCATTAATTAGAAGCTGATGGGTTAACATCGTTCCTGAGAGAAAATTTTTTTATTAATTTGACTCATATTTTGATTATATTATTAACTGAAAGTTATACAGTAATTTATAATTAAATGAATAACGAAGAAATTTTTTTGTAGAATGTTCAAACTCAGTTGAATGGACATTTTAACAATTTTGGCATTGTGTCTCCCGTAATTAGCAGCCGAAATAATCAAAAATTAAACCTGATGAGGTTTTAAAAGGCATATCGAAGTTGTTTCCTTAGAATAAAAGGCAAAGCACATAAACGCGTTCTGTATCGATTGCAGCGGAGTAGTTTCCGTATTGGTCGCTTAAAGCGCTGATTTTCATTATCAATAGGGAAAATCGTTTGTGAGCGGACTGTCTTTGAGGCGTAAAAAATGTTCGCGCCGTTTTATCTGTTAAAGTAATTTTGTTGATTTGAGAATCGGTCGAAAAGAAGATTCAATAACAATCCAACGATGGATGCGGGTGATTTGAAAAATGTCGCAAGTCAAATCGTGGACGAAGTGCAGGAAAAAGTCAGATCAAAATTGTCACAAAACGGTCCGCAGGAACCAACTTCGACGACCTGCGACTTATCGCTAGGTTTAATTAACCCATGTAAGTTCTTTGTTAATTTTCTGTGGCGAGGCTCCGCCCAAAGAAGCTTTTCCAGGCAATTCTTTTTTATCCAACAATAAAATTGACTTACGTAAGATTAGAAAATTTTGGGGGAACGGTCGGATACTATTAAATTCCAAATGCATTCGCTTTTTTATTATGTCTTACATAAAATCTTTCTTAAACGTTTAAATTGGCAATTGACATTCAGGGAATGATACAATTGTTCGCAGATTTCTCACCAATTGGTTTCGAATTCTTTTTTAATTAATAAAATTATTGGAATAGTTTTAAAATGTTTATGAATAATTATATGCAAGTTCATAAGCATAGGTTTTACATTTCATATTATGGCGCAATCAAATATGATTTAAATGTAATAAATAATACTTGAAAAAGTATCAGAAAGCAGATATTTTAAATGTTTTCATAGTAACTAACTCCTTGGACATGCCATATCTCGCCATGTTAGTGTATGGTAACGCTGTTAGGAATTTTTTTTCAGCCATCCACTCATATTTTCTTTTCTTGTCTTTGTAACTCCTTCTCAGTTCCCGCGGAAAAATGCCCACACAGATTTTGATTTAAAAAATTGAATCATCCAACCTCCACTGTGCATTCTAATATTTCTCTCTTCAAATACGTCTTCTGGTTTTATTTTAAGATGGCTTCCGCTAAATTTATGAAAACAAATTTGGAAATGCTGTAGGAATTTTAAAAAATTTATGAAAATCTCGATGTGCAAAATTCTAATAAGGGAACCAAGCTAAATTTTTATGGAAAGTAAATTTTGCTGCGATGATTACTGTGCGGTGGTGGATACCGACCTAAATTATATTTTGTCTCATCCCTGGGTGACCATTCTCGTCCTTTCAGTTCTGTACTTACTCTGGATGAACGTGATACTGCCCTCGGTATCCGAGTGTGTCCCTTCAACATGCGATATTGTCCAAACCCTCTGTTCCACCGTGTCTTCTCCTACCATGTCTTGTGAGTCGTTGTTCCCTTTAAGATCGACTCTCCGCTTTGGTTCAGGGCATTCGTACGAAATGGTGAATTTAAGGGAGTTAACCGACACTGCTTGGGACAGTTCTCCGTCGATGTCGTCGCCGTCAGATTTATCATTGACTTCCAGTGAATCATTTTCAAGGAAAAGGCATCGAAAAAAATACACTAAAAAGCGGATAAATTAAGAAACCGACTGGAATAAAGAGCAGAAATAAAATTTTATTAAGCCTGGTGTTGAGAGGATTGGATTGTATATTGTAATGGAGACGATGAGGAAGGTGACTGTGTTGATGACGAAGATGGCGATGGCGACGAAGAATGAAGATGATGGTTGTGGCAGTGATGATCATAATGACGAGGATATCTATGATGATATTGATGGTCATGAAATGAAGAATGGTCAGATATTCAGAAATAATTTCACAGACTTTGATTTATGCCGGGGCAAAATGTAATTCTAAATGGTGTGAGGAATTGGTAAACGTAGAGGTGGAATGACAATGCCCCGTTGTACCCCATTAAAGGTATTCACCTTTATTAGTTGTATACTTACCCAGTGATTAGTTCTGATTGGGATATTCGGGTAAATCGAAACCTAATGCGAACATGAGCTTCCTCGAAAGCATACATACAGACTAATATACGGAATTTCCCAATGCCGGAGACACAATGCCGTATTATTCATCGCGGTTGCTGATAATGGGATGCACGAAAATTCACCAACAGATATTCTTTGTTGTTAACATTGGTACTAATTAACGAGTCCGGTCAATTAAAATGTTAGTCTTGTTGATTAAGATTTTCGCACTGTAAACCGTAAGAATTGGTACCTCCCAACTTTGTTGGAGAACTAATATCGAATTTATTTGACTTTTAAGAATGACAACTAATGTTTCAATTTCTTCCCGACCTTGCACACGCATTGCATGTTTTACTAATTTAACAATACTAATTTACAGATACTTGGTTCCGGCCAGATCTCCTACATCCGAAAGGTAAGCATAATTAAATATTTGTTTTAGTCCCAAGCGTTTGTCATTGTTCCAATCCAAAAGCTATAGACAAAGCGTTTCCCCAATTTATAATTACGTCCGAAAAGAAAAATAAACTGGAATCTAACTACTAATATTACACATTTATTTCGGTGCTCGGATTATTCGGTAACAAAAATAGATTCCAAGAATAAAATAAAAATGTTCAAAATGGTCAAAAGGTGATTCACGAGTTTATAATTAAAAGGAAATAATAATTTTGCTTAATAATGTGATTTCTCTAAAAAGAATGCCACCGATTTTCGGTTTCATGAACTCCGGTAGAAAATTTTGTTGTGCTTTTCACAGATTTCGAATGCAGTTAAAGTTTCATTATTAATGAAAAGCCAAAACAAAAATGGAGGGTTTCGCCATCTCACGGGCTTTTTTGAAATCCCGTTATTGATTTTCAGGAAATTAGACGCCGAGATAAGAATTTCGAGTTTTAAATTATTCATCCTCTTATTATTTATTTATTTCATCGATATGGATATTTATTTACAGCGGCGGTAATTTTTGGGCAGTGAAAATTAAGGATCAGTGCAGTTGTAAATATTTACAAAAAAGGGTTTTAAGCCGTATGTTTTTAGTCGCGGGGACTTCTCACAATGTCATTTATTGTCGATTTATGAAAAAAATTAGAGATTCTGTTAATTTGTCTTCGGAGGAGAAGGATATTGCGAGATTCTCGTCGAGCAAGCAACCCTTTAAAATCATGAATTCGTTAAGGTTCGCACTTGTATTCCGTGGAAAGTAGGAATTTTTACGTCCTGGTTTACAAAGCCTGCGCACTTGATTCAAAAGAAGATATTTTTTATTGTGAGGCATAAAATTCAGTTTTACTTCTCGAGCCGTGTTTGTTTTTAAAAAGTAGGTGTGTCTGTTGTCCGATTCTCTGTTATTTTGTACACACCGTTGTATTTCGGCTGGTGTTCGGTGCTCGGTTGAAATTTTTCCCGCAAATCCCGGGGAAAAACACTCGTTTCCGACGACGAAAGTACGAGAAGCCATTGGGGGGTTTTTTTTTTTTGTTTTAAAGCAGAAGAGATCTTCTTTCATAACTACGCGCTTTTTATTGTGTAAATTTGTTAATTAATGACATGATGAAAAAGAACGTTAATATTTTTCTTACTTTTAAAAGTAAATTGATTTACGGTTTTGGGTTTTATATTTATAATAAAAAAAAATGCACGTCGGAAATCAAACGTGAATTTATTATTCGAAGTTCTTTGTTGGAGTTTTCGTCATAAATTATTATGAAAATCCGAGTTTTATATGTTACGATTTATTGGGAGTTTTATTTAGACTCAATTTAATAATAAATTTTTAGCATTTAAAAGCATTTAAGTTAAATGTTTTTTTATGTTATATTAAAATGAAAATTTCACGTGTGATTTTTCAAAGAAAATGTGGGCACGCGTTTAAACACGAATTCATTTAATTTTTGAGTGTTTCATTATTCGATGGAATAAAATAATTTTAAAGATATTATTTTCTACAAATAAGTTACACAAAAAGGAAGTGTAAATTTCTAGTCTGAAATCTCATTGGCCATTATTCGTAAAATGCATAATTTTTTTCACGAGGAGCAAAGTTCCCGAAGGATTTGCAATGCAGTTTAAATTTGACCGCGGCGAAGCTTCGCCGTTTAGACCAGCGAAGGATGTATGCGTTTTATTTTAATAAGAGTGCTTATCATATATTTAGACGGAGCAAAACGTAAATGAGGCATCATGCCAAAATCTCACCGACAAATAAAAGTTCACAAGATAATTTTTTTTTTATAAGTGGCTTGTGCTCGGTTCCCCTACTTTTTTTCGACTTTCTATAATAGTTTTTAAGTGAGGAATCATAAAAAAAAAAACTGGAAAATTTGAACTCAGAGATGTAATTTTTCGAATGCATAATTATTTAAAAATAAAGCAATACAATTGGAGTAAAAGTGGAAGGAGATCTCTGCATTGAGTCTGCTCTTTTTTCATGGTCAAACCATGAAAAAAGAAAATTATCAAAGTCTTGATTCAAAAATAAGTTTTTCGCTTTGTGCTAATTAAAACAGTTCGTAATATTTTAAATTCAGTGGACTATTGTCTTTAATAATTATTTTTGAAAATGATTAAAAAGGAATCGTTTTTATTAAAAATAAAATAGTGAAATCGAAGACATTTAATTTATAAAAAAAGAACAGTTTTTGTGAAAATAGGTGCGAAAATGGGATTCAGACAGCACCGTAAGTATTATAAATAAATTTATTTAGTATGATCAGCTATGAAGTAGATCTGTGTAAAAAATAAAAAAAGCATTTTTTAATTTTTTAAAAATTATTAAAAAATAATAATTTTAAAATCACGGGGTTTTTAAGCATTAAATAATTCATTTTAACTTGTTAAGTCTCAGCGAAATTTTGTTCTTTAAACTTTCGCCAGACATTTTAAACTGAGTCTGAAAGGAGATTAAAAGTCTGCATGATAATTATTATTCCGCAATTAATTTTCCCTTAATTTATTAAAGTTCAATATGAAGATCAATTAAAAAAAACAACACCAAAATTGAAGTACTTTTATTTTTAGCTTTTTTAAACGTTTATAAACTTATAAGTAAAATGCTTTGGAAATTCGGGAAATTCAGTACGAAGTAATAAATTATAAAAATTTTTAGCGCTTAATGAGGGCATTAATGAGTGAAAATAATGTAAGGTGATCGAAGACAGGCTAGAGCAAAATGACATTCCGATATCTTACACCGTGAGGGTATGAATTCAAATGATAAGAAAGATGGCTTCTCCCCTCCCCTTATTTATTCTAATAATGTCGTAACAACAGACGAAGGTTAATAGGGAAACAGGAGGGGGGAAAAAAAGGAAGGTACAGTGCACGCCGCTTATTAGAATCACAGATAATGATATCATCAATCGGTTATTGTTATCGCTTTCGAGAAGAACGAACCGGTCGTATTACGTTAAACTATAAAATTAACTAATTAATAACTCGGCTTAATAATTAACAATATATGTGTCGGTTTTATTCCAATCCATCGCACTGACTGACGTAAAAAAGAGACGGGTTCTTAGTTTAAAAGAGAAAAATAGATAATTTAGTCTACTCATCAATAGATAAGTTTGCCATAAATGAGCTTACATAATATAATAAATATGGCTGCATTTTTTATTATGTATTTTGATTACAAAAAAAGTTTCCCTATGTGAGCACATTAAGCGACGTGAAGTGTGTTTTGTTTGTTTAAAATTAAAGAAAGCGATCGTTTGTCTTTTAGTTACAGCGGTATACCCCCCCAAAAAAAATAAATTACTCAAAGTGATAATTTTTTAAGACTTAATAACTTTTAATTGTGTTTTATTTACGAGCGGTTTTCTCCAATGGTGAATCACCTCAGTTTTGTGTAAATACGAAACGGTGACTTCAGTTTAGTTTCGGCACTCCGTGGTCGATCCGGTCAGTTCGACTGGATTCAAGATGGCAGCCTTTGTTTACATTAAGAATGTCGGAATATTTCCTTTCCGAATTTCGAAGACGCGTGGGATTTTGTTTGCTTGCACGTGTATAAAAATTCACCCGGATGAGAAATAATTCTGAAAGAATGATCGCGGATATTCTTAGGATCTCGCGAGATCAAACGGAAATCCTTCGGGGAAAAAAACCGTTACAAAATATTACCATAGAAATCGTACTTTGCAGATTTGGATTTTCCTCAACAGTTTTAACCGTCGACGTTGACAAGTATTCATTCTGTGCGTATTAATATTGCCAAATTAGTGTTGTTTTTGTGAATTATTATTATTTACGGAAAGTACAGCACAGAAAACTTTTTGCGGTCACAAATCATAATCTATGAGCCGCGAATATAACCAAAAGACTAAATACGCCTGACTATGCTATTCTTAAATGTCATTTATTTTTAAATTTTCTGCTGAGACGCGATTTTATTATTATTCTAAGGCAAATCGAAAAGTTCTTGAATATTTCCGAAAGTTTTAGATTCTATTTGTTTAATAAGAACAAAATTATTAGTCTCATAGTTGAGTTAAAGTAATGATTGCCCGGTCACAGTGTCGAGGCCAGCAGCAACAAAAACCAGAGAAATCTCCAAAAGGAGAAAGCAACCCAACACCCACAGCCATGAAATTAAGGAATTACGGGTTAACTAAATTGCCCCCGAAAATTAGTAGGAGTTAACCAGTAAAAAAAAAAAAATATCCAGAGGTTTTGTCTGGATTTTGAATTTCGGTCCGACTAATGAGAAGATTTTATTATTGTTTTTCGTAAAAAAATATTTTCCGGGGGCAAATTATTTTTTTCAAGTAATGATTCGAGTCTTTTTGGACTTATGTAACGGCAAAGAGTTTCCCCCCTCACCAGGCAAGAGGTCTAATGTCACGGGACTTTAATTGTTTTTACTCAGCACAAATGCACGAACTGCAATACTCGCACGAAGTATACACTTGCGTTGTATTTTCCTTACACTTCGCTTACTGCCTCGGACGTCTTTCGCCCGAAGTCAGTGAACGAGTACAGTTAATCGAAGTATTCTGGGAGTCAGTTTGAAACGTGGTCGATTGTCGGATCGATTTGTTTTCGGAAACATATTGCGTGAACGAATTGTATCTTTTGATTTTTATTACCAAAAAAGTGAATCAGTCGGTAAAGAGTGCGTTTGATGTTTTCTGAACAGCTCAAACCAGAGTCGATACCTGGTCGAAAATCCAGATTTTGAAATTTTGTTTTCCTTGTTCCATATTTTTCTCTCAGGTTATCACACCTAATCAAACTTTGAGTTTCCAAAGGGTTGTTTTATGGGGAAATACAACGACTGAAGTTGTAATTTCTTATTTGAAAGAATAATTTGGATAACATCACCAAAATTATATTTATTAATGTGTATGAAAAATTTACGAAAGGGGTTCATATTTTCTTTAAATCATTATTTAATTTTACACTCAGAGAAAGTCTTCGATTATTCCCAAATATTAAATTGTAGTAATTTTAATTGAATGACAGAAAAAAATCTGTTAATTTATATCATCACAGAATGTGAAGTTGTGCTCGAAAAATAAAATATGAAAGGCTTATATTTATTAGAGCTAATTAGTGGATAAAAGAAAGGGGCTCGAGGGAATGAGATTTAATTAATTATTTTTAATTTTTCGATGTCTTTGTTTAGAATTCGTGGAGCGCAAGGTTGGAAGGCTTCCGCAAGCGTTGGCACCATGTGGTTGTACACGTTGCCACATTTAAATGTGTTGCCAGTCGAGCCTAAATCGTTAAGAACTGATCCTGAACTTGAGTATAGAAAAAAAACAAATCATTTCCATCACCTTCAAAGCAATTGTTTTCACTCGAGTTTTAATTTAATATCAGTGACCTTTCCAAACCGAAAGTTTGTTTTGGTCAGTTACATGTGATTTTCTTTCGCGGGGAATGAAGTTTATGTTTATTCTCTGCATTATTTTTTCCTTGAGGATGAACAGTATTGACCCGTGTTCTCGGTGGCAACTCCAATAAACTTTCATCTCTTTCTTGGTGGGGATTTTCAACCGTGTGTCTCTCTTTGAATTAACTCGTTTAGTGCCCTCTTAAACGAGTTGCGAATTTCATTTCTTTCTTCGGAAAAAAATCGGCGAAGTTCATACTTGCACTTTCCCATGTATTTCACGACTTTGAATTAGTTTTCTCATTTGTACTAATTAATTTTAATCTCTGGTTTGAGCTGTAAACATATTAAGGTGGTGAAATAGGTGACTTTTACGTATTCATTTTTTTTTTTTAATTTTAAAATTCAGAGTTTAATTAAAAATTTCATATAAACTCCTTTAGCGTTTAAAAAAAAAAACTTAAAAAATAGCAAAAATGGTGCGAAAACAGAATTATTCTAGAGGCTTTCAAAACGGTAGTATGAAATTACCCGAGAGGGGCCCTGGTAAGTTAATTGTTTAAGTTTTTTTATCTTCATCACTTTCCCTAAAACATTAGGGAAATGTTCCCAAATGTTTCAGATGATTATATCATTTTTAAAATTTATGAAAAACTCAATGGGTATTTTAGTCTATTGAATGCGATCAAAATAATATTGAAAACAACTTTAGCACATTCACCGTATGCATTTTGCAAGTTACTCGAAAGCTAATATTTCTTGTTTTTTTTTTCTTTGTTCCAGTCGAGTCTTTAATCTACTGGCGTGATCCAAAAAAATCAGGAATCGTCTTCGGCGCTGGCCTCATTATATTGCTCTCTCTGACTTCGTTCAGTCTCATTAGTGTCGTAGCCTATACTTCGCTCACCGTATTGGTTTCAGCTTTAGCTTTCAGAATTTACAAAAGTGTGATGCAGGCGGTGCAGAAGACATCAGACGGACATCCATTTAAGTAAGCATTCACCCGTCCGGTTTTTCAGGGGAAAAATGTCCCCCAGTCATTTTGACGCAGAGTGGAATCGCGGCTTTTCCCCCGATTTTCTTGCGGTTTTCCCCACCCCATTCATTTTGAATTTACTTAATATTTTCAGAAATTACTTAGTCGCGGTTCTCAACCATCCAATCATAACCACAGTGTTTAATACTATCGAGTAAGTCCTCGTCTTCGTGTCTTCCTTAACTGTCTGCACCGATTAACCGAAACGAATTTTCGATCGTTCTCTCTTCTTTTGACGTTCAGTAATGAAAATCCCCCTTTTTTCTCCTTAAAAAGCGATTTGTGAGCATCCATAATTAAACCATCGGACGTAAATGTGTTTTTTTTTTAATGAGAGTATCTAAACATTTTGAGTCTTTTTACTCTAAATAAAAATAGTAATCTAAGTGGAATTTATAATTTTAACTGTAATTAATGTGTTAATTCGTTTGTTATTTTTTTTTTGTTAATTGCAATCATAAATTTGAGTTTAATGAGTTGAATGCGAAATCATTTTTGATTTAATTGAACGTTTAAAAAATTGTAGTAAATGTAGTATTGTTGTAGTTATATCATTAATTTTTAGGTTTTTTTAGTTTGAATTTTTCATAAGCATATTTAGAAAAGTTTCAAATGATTTCCAATTATTTATTTATTTTTTTTTTCGTAGACCAGCAGAGTCATTAGCCTAATCTAGCTAAGTAAAATAACCTTGTAAAAAGAAGGTAGAGCAAAACTTTGTAAAGAGTTTTAAAATAAATAAATAAATTTATGTATAATAGAGTTTTGTCGTAAGTTTTCAAATGAAATGTGATTCAGTTTTTGAATTTTCTTAATTTCTCGAAGAATAGAATATTGAAAGAAATTTAGTTATGATAACTTATTTTATGTTATGATTAAGGCATTTTTATACTATAGTATATATATACTATATTGGCAGGCATTCAACTCATTAACTATATTTTTTAACTTCTTAATTGTTTTTTTTTTTTAGAAAAGTGCAAATTTTATTGGTTTGTATTGTGACTAATTGGAGGAGAATGAGAATTGGAGTCTTCAGTCGTTTTAATTTTAATTTAATTTCAGAGAATACTTGGACATCGATCTGACGGTGAACCCCGACAAGGCCAGGGAGATATCAGATGTGGTTATTTCGCACGTAAATGGCGCCCTGACGGAATTCCGCCGTTTGTTTCTTATCGAAGACATACTCGAATCCATAAAATTTGCACTCATCCTTTGGGGCTTCACCTACGTCGGTGCTTGGTTCAATGGTCTTTCTCTCCTCATCATTGCTTTCGTCGGCTTGTTCACACTACCCAAAGTCTACGAAAATAATAAAACTCAAATCGACGCTAACATAAATTTAGTCAGAACCAAAATAAATGAAATTACAGAAAAGTAAGTGGGATTTATTTAATTTTTAAGCTTTGATCGGTCTCTTACATATAATATTCTTCAATTTTGCAGTTCCCCCGATGAGCAAAAATCTTTTTATAGATTGAAAAAAGAACGAAGTTATGAGAAGAATTAAAGGGGGTGGGAAATGACAAAGTGCTGCTCTCTAAGAAGCACCGAAAGAACTCTTTTTCAGAGCAAAAGTTTTCAGAAAAATTCGAATAAAATTTGCGGTGTTTATTATAAGCCGAAATTCGAGATCAAGTTACAGATTTTTATTTAGTTAGTTTTTGAGAGAAATTCAAAGGGAACGCAATGTTTTCAAGAAAAGTCTCAAATAAAAATATGAGAAGAATTGCAGTTTCAAAATCATATTTTTTAAGTCTGTTGACGGTTAAGAAAAGGGTATTTCTGTGGCGAACTCAACTGAATAACTTAACTGAGAATGGCTGTACCAAAATATTGAACAGGTTTTGAAATTTTTTGGATAAATCGGATCGAGCAAGAATTCCCATCGGATCTCGTTTCTGAAATTAATTTTAAAATTTGTTTTAATTCCAGGATTACCGCTGTAATTCCAATGGCGAAGAAATCAGAAGAAGCCAAAGAAAAGGGCGAATAAAGGAGCACTCCGATTTTTTCTTAATTTAACAATGGACCATAAAGTAAAAACATGTAAAATACAAAACAAAGTGTAAAAGCACTTCGTTAATTACAATAACAGCAATCAAATTATTTCTTGATTTAAAACAAACAGGCTGCTGATAATGTCAAAGCTCTTAAAAAAAGGTTTTGGAAAGTCGGGTTCGACCCGCTTTCCATCAAAGAAAAAAATCGTAAAACAATCAAAGTGAACTGCTTTGGGCTAAAAACGTACTGTACGGCTTTGCTTGATTGTGCTTTAAGTGCCCTCAACTCGTATGAAAGGGATAGTTTTGTATCGATGTTCCAAAAGTTGGAGATTAAAATGGAAATATCCAATTTTTTAAATGTTGGCTATTGTAAGTGAACTCAAAGAATTTCATAATATATATTAATTACAAAGTAAGGATTTGTTAATTTAATTGTACTTAAAATCAAATGATTATTTACGATTTTAAATATCGATGTTTGGATAAAACGATGTCTGCGTTGAAATGCATTGCCGTTTAAAAATTTGAGATTTTGATATTAACTCTGTGCAATCTTTAAATGAGTACTGTTTTTGTAAGTTTTTATAGATGCAATCTCATTTTGAATATTTCCAATTCCAAACTATTTTTCAAAGAACTGCATTAATTGTTGTTTTATTCTTGGGCTTTCTTTTGCTTAATAAATGTAATTTCAAATAAAAAAAATCTCCTACAATTGTTTTTGTCATTGTAAATAAGACATTTTCAGATAAATTTCTGCCGTATATAAATGTTATTAGGCGTTTTGCAAAATAAATAGGGAACTGAATTTACAAAGAAACGCTTTGTTACTCTTTTAAAGAAATTTTGAGGATTAATTTTTAAGAATTTTGATATACAGTAGTTAAACGTAAATTTATTCTTGGTTCGAATAGTAAAATAAATGTATAGGAATGAGAAAAACTGTTACTTTAACTGTTTTAATGGACGAGAAAAAAAACACTTCTGAAGTAAGTTTTTCCATTAGCCTCCTATAGTGACTCCCCTGTGTGATGTTATCTCTCCGCAATCAGTTTCGCTGTCAGGTCTGCTGAGAATCCCTCACAATTGAAGGATTGTTTTTTTTCATACAGTATTTTTTAGAAGCTTACGTAATTTGTTATAAACCGTTCCATCCTGTGTTTTTCGATGCTCATAATTCGGTTGCTTTGTATACTGCTTTTTCCGGCTATTAAAAATATACGTAGCGTAGATGAAGAAGTTATTGCTAATTGTAAAAATTTACTCTGATAATTATTACATTATTATGACACGAACTTTTGGCTCTAACAAAATTACCTCAATTGTTAGACGAATGTATTTATTTTATAATAATTACAATTGGTAATAATTTCATTCTGTATAAGATTTTTTACTAATATTGATTCAGTGAGATTAAACCTGTTTATAACAGTGGCAAATCTAAACTTATAAGAATAATCTGGAGTGGAAATGCAATTTTTTTGGAATAAAAAAGTTAATTATTAAAGAACTTAAACAAAGATTCAAGTAAAGTTAGAGATTTGCTTAATGTAGTGATTATTATAAAAATTTTTGAACTTTAGTCGACGACCTGAAACAGCTCACTTATCAGTTAATGGGAAACTGAAGTTTACATTTATTTTATTTGTTCTTGTGGAGAAAATATTTATTTCATATCATCTCTGATTATTTTTTCTAAAATTAAAAATAGTCGTACACATGTTTAAAAGTCGTTTAAAATCATCGCCATTATAATCGATTTAGAACATTGCAAATTCACTTTTGAGGTGAAATTACTGGTTGTGGTAACTTCTAGTCCCTTCTCAAATATTTATTTTATAAAAAAGTATTTCACCTGTTATTTTTTTGTAATTACACTCAGTTTTAATTAATTTCACGGGATGAATTATTGTTTCAAGTTCACTTTTTGTCAAATGTCGGAATTTATGAGTACTTTAATTGTATAAATTTTTGTCACTGCTTAAATGAAAATATTGCACAATAATGTTTTTTTTTTATTTTTTTAATAGTTTAATGATGATGTATTTACTGAAGGAATACAGTAATTATCCATATTAAATTTGCGAATAATTTTAATGGGATGAGGTTTTGCTAATATGCAGCCTTTCATTGAAAATAATGAGCGTTTTTTTGTACTAAAAAAAGAACCCTACCATTGAAATATAATTGAAATTCTTCTACTCTTTGTTTTTAATTTTGCTTTTTACTGAGTAAAGAAATTATTAAAGTTTTTTTAACGTAGTGTTTTTGATATTTATGTGTTTTTCCTATTTTCCTTTTCGACCTTCAAAAATCTGCCGAGTTTATTGAAATGTATAATTCCGAATTAAACGTTTTGAAGTCATTTTTCGAAATCAAAGTCAATTTTACTCCTCATAATCGCAATAGAATCCACCAAAGTTGAAACTTTTGAAGAATAAAACGGTCGCCATTAACGGTCGTTTTAACGGTCGCCATTTTTTTAATCTTTATGCGATGTGGTACCTTTCGAGAGACGACCGTTAAAGGTTTGTTTTTATTGCTTTTATTCATTTGTTTTTACTTGATAATTGACATAGTGAGATTGACTCAAGATATAAATCCGTGAAAAATATTACGACTGCCCAAATAAAATTCTCTCTGAATGATACGGCATAGTATTTCTTTTTATAGGCTTTTGATTAAAATTTTTCTCACGACACTGTGGTTCATAATTGACCTAAAACGACCTTTTTTGTAACCCATGAGTATCTTCAGGGCACTCGGGCAAATCAAACCCTGATGGTCGCCTCATAGGACAAACATATTCATTCTTTTCTGTAAAGAGAAAAGACTGCGCAACGCAACAATTCTGTTATCTAATTCAGTGCCCAAAAAATGTTCGCCCATTTTTTAACAAAAGAAAAAGGACGTCGGAACAAAATTAAAGAGCGATATTTAGTGTATTTATATACAGATATTTGTTATATGATAATTATTTATTTCCGTTTGGTCCGTTTGGGAAGTTCTTTTTTCGGCTCGACATTGGATAAATTCAATTTCGTTGATGAAATACGCAACGGATTTTGTAAATTTATTCTCCAAAAAAAATATTCCATAACATAAGTGGATTCAAAATTGGACAAAATACGTTATATTGAAATATCTGATAATGGGTTACACCGTTTAACATGACGGGCCGTTTTTAACGGTTGACCAGACCTGTTTTTAACGAATCAACATTGGTAGTGCCAACAGAAGAAAAACTTTAACTGCCATTACAAAGCAAGGAGAATTCAAGTCGTCCTCTACTTTGGAAGTCGACCGGAAAAAAAGTAAAAAAATATAAGCATTATAAGCATTTTTGACCCGAATTTTGAGAAACCCTGAATTAAAGAATGCATTTGAGCTGGCGCCTAAAAACGAAATCTCCCCTGCGCATGCGCGACCTTCACGTGTACGTGAAGGAGTTCGCTGCAGTCAAAGTGTGTTTGAACTTTCAAACCAAAAATTTCTTTTAAAGTGTCGTGGCGTGAAATCAGGCTTCATATTCTTTTTGTATGAGAGCTGGGTCCTGCATAATCACACCCGGTTTAAGTTAATCATGGCTGCACCGACTTCTGACGCCGCAAAACGAAGGCAGATAAGTGTAAAGGATATTGCAGGGGTTGAAGACGTTCCAGAACTTAAGAAAACTTTTAACAGACATTTGCATTACACACTTGTCAAAGACAGAAATGTGGCGACAACGAGAGATTATTACTTTGCTCTGGCGCATACAGTTAAAGATCATTTGGTGTCCCGATGGATTAGAACTCAGCAGTATTATTATGAAAAAGATCCGAAGGTATTTAAATTTAATTTTTGAAACGGTCAAACTCAAAATCGGTCATTTTGAGGGCTTCGCAGGTTTAATCCATTTAAAAAAAAATTTTAAAGTCGGAACACCTTTTGCGATATTCAGAAAAATTAATACTTCTAAAAAACTTTTAAAGTTTTAAACCAATACATAAATTCCTGATTCTACTGAATCTATAACTTGATACTGCTTTTAAAGCACAAAAATATATAAAAGTAATATTTGTGTATTTTTTATTGAAAAAAATTGTTTTTCTGTTGTGTGTGTTTTGGCAAATGGTCAATTTATTTTTAAGAACTAAAATAAAAAAGTCAGCTTATTGCATTTAAGTTTTATTCTGCCATAAAATTCAGTTTTGTGTGATCATTCAGATTGTTGAACTTTTGTTTCAAAATTTGCAACAATTATTTTGTTTTCATTCTTTTTTTTTAATCCAAAGTATTTCTGCCCTAATGAGTTTTAAAGTTTCAATAATGTTTAAAGTTTCAAATCATTTTTTTATTTCAGAGGGTTTATTACCTCTCCCTGGAATATTATATGGGAAGATCTTTACAGAATACAATGATTAATTTGGGGATACAATCTGCTTGTGATGAAGCTTTGTATCAGGTAATAACTATTTATAAAAATATATACATTTGGGCAAAGTTTTTGTTTGGTGATTTAAGTCTGAATTGTCCAACCCTCTGTCTCAGTGAAGATTTTTTCTAGCTGGGATTGAACATAGAAGAACTTGAAGAGCTGGAAGAAGATGCTGGACTCGGTAATGGAGGATTGGGGAGACTGGCTGCTTGCTTTGTTGATTCCATGGCAACATTGGGACTTGCAGCTTATGGATATGGCATTAGATATGAGTATGGAATATTTGCCCAGAGAATCAAGAATGGAGAACAGGTGAACTGTTTATTGTCAAACTCATGACTTCATTAACCATCTCAGTGGTGAAGGTGATGAGACTTGCCCATACAAAAATTATGAGCTTTGAAAAATACACAGATTGTTGAATACAAACACTTGTTGTATTGCATGTTTCAAATGAACACAAAATCAACCATGAACATGACAAATTTGAGTATTTGCTATTTTAACATTATTTTTCCTGTAATGAAAATTAAATTCAGTAACTCCAAATAATCATACAGTAAGAAAAAGTATTAAAATTCAAACATTTTTTTATTTTCTTTCACTTTGCTGCCTTATTTCATCCCATAAAAAGAATTTATTTTGTAATCAACAAGTTTTTAAGCTTTCTATAACGTATCCAAGGGTTTTAATTCTGCCATAATTGCGGTAAAACATCGCAATACTTTGCCTAACTTATACTTTTTTTATTAGACTGAAGAACCCGATGACTGGCTCAGGTACGGAAACCCGTGGGAGAAAGCAAGGCCCGAATATATGATACCCGTTAATTTTTATGGGAAAGTAGTGGACAGTCCAAATGGAAAGAAATGGATTGACACTCAGGTAAATACGGCGATATTTTAAAAACAAGGCGATCGAGACTGCTTGATAAAGTGCTATTTTTTTATAAAGAAAAAACCGGTTTTTAGGTGGTGTTCGCCATGCCCTATGACAACCCTATTCCGGGGTATCAAAATAATATTGTCAACACATTGAGATTGTGGTCCGCCAAAAGTCCAGTTGAATTCAACCTGAAATTCTGTAAGTTACGAAATTATAAATACTTTATGATTCTTTTCTAAACTTACTCTCAGCTTATTCGAAAAGTTATATTTAAATACTAATAAAAGTATTTCTTAAATTAATTGCAGTTAACGATGGAGATTATATTCAAGCTGTCTTTGATAGAAATTTAGCTGAAAATATTTCCAGAGTCTTATATCCGAATGATAATTTTTTCGAAGGAAAGGAATTGAGATTAAAACAGGAATACTTTATGTGTGCAGCCACATTACAGGTGCAGTGAGTCTCTTAAAATAAGCTGTGAAATGAAACCCCTGACAAATGGTCTGCCGGCACTGTGATTGATAATCAAAATGGTTATTCAATCCATGGTAATGGCAGGTTTTAAATTACGTTGTTGTATTTCTATTGTTATAAAATATTCCCTATTATGATAAGAGTTCAGTGAAATACACCTGTTTTAAAACTTTAATGTTCATTAATGCTTAACGATTTAAATATTTATGGGAACTGTTTAAATTTTTTATTGGAGATTTACAAATTTTCTATTTATTTAGGATATTATCCGTCGTTATAAGGCATCCAAATTCGGATCCCGAGAAGCGGTCAGGACTTCATTCGAATCGTTTCCCGAGAAAGTTGCCATTCAGTTAAACGATACTCATCCATCATTGGCCATCCCCGAGTTGATCCGGATTTTAGTCGACGTCGAGGGATTGCCTTGGGAGAAGGTAAAAGGCCCAAACCTAAAAGGAAAAATTGTTTAATCCAAATTTTCAGTAAAACTTTTTCAATTTTAGGCTTGGGATATTACTGTCCGTACTTGCGCGTACACAAATCACACTGTACTCCCAGAAGCACTTGAAAGATGGTCTTGTTCGATGTTAGAATGTATTCTGCCTCGACATTTAGAAATAATATATTATATCAATCACTTGCATCTACAGGTTTGTATCTTTACAAATTAGGTATTCACTTGGAATTTTCTTCCGAATGTCATAATTTGATAATTAACAAATAGGATTGTTTTTAATTTATTTTAAATATTTATTTTATAAACTCAAAAATTTTAAACATTCGACAAAGGATAACATTTAGGACTGATTTCTAATAATTTATTAAAACTAATGTTAAGAGAATGATTTATACATCTTCTCATCCCAGGAAGTTGCTTCGAAGTTTCCGAATGATCCTGATAGATTGAGAAGAATGTCTCTAATTGAAGAAGAAGGAGAAAAACGCGTAAACATGGCTCATCTTTCCATAGTCGGTTCCCATGCGGTCAATGGTGTTGCACGAATACATTCGGAAATTCTCAAGAATGATATGTAAGTTTGCCCATTTCCTTTCCAGCATCACAAAGAAAGTGTAATTAAATTATTTTTTATTTCAAGATTTAAGGATTTTTACGAATTGACTCCTGAAAAATTTCAAAACAAAACAAATGGAATAACTCCTCGAAGATGGCTACTGCTTTGCAATCCGTCTCTCGCCGATCTGATCACGGAAAAAATAGGAGAAGAATGGCCCATTCATTTGCATCAGTTAAAACAATTGAAAGCCTTCGCTCAGGACCCTGCTTTTCAAAGAAGCATAAAGCAAATCAAACACGAGAATAAATTAAAACTAGTAAATTTACTGGAAAAACAATACGGAGTCAAAATTAATCCTTCGAGTTTGTTCGACCTACAGGTGGGTATTTTATTATTAATTGCCAATGAAGTGGTGCTACTTTGTTTGATTTTTTCCCAGGTAAAAAGGATTCATGAGTATAAAAGGCAGCTGTTGAACTGCCTCCATATCATCACGCTTTACAACAGGTTGAAAAGAAATCCAGCGGCCAACTTTGCTCCCAGAACAATAATGATCGGCGGAAAGGTGAAATTCTGCTCTTCAGCTTTAAAATATTTTTGGGACGCCTTATCTGAAATAATTGTAATTTCAGGCCGCTCCCGGATATTACATCGCAAAACAAATAATAAGACTAATTTGTGCCGTGGCAAATGTTGTCAACAACGATCCCGTCGTTGGTGATAAGCTGAAGGTGATTTTCTTGGAAAATTACAGAGTAACTCTAGCAGAAAAGATCATACCCGCAGCTGACTTAAGCGAACAGATTTCTACAGCCGGTACCGAGGCTTCGGGCACAGGAAACATGAAATTTATGGTGAGAGAAAAAGACTTGGGAAACTATTGTATTTTTGATGATTAATTAAAACTTCACGATTTTTAGCTGAACGGAGCTCTGACCATTGGAACAATGGACGGGGCTAACGTGGAAATGGCTGAAGAAATGGGAGAAGAAAATATTTTTATATTTGGAATGAGAGTAAATGATGTTGAAAAATTAAAGGTAATTTCCCATTATTAAATTAAATACAAGACAAAGTCACGATTATGTCGGTTTTATTTTCGAATGTTTTTTTATTATAATCTAAATATTATTAATTTTATTTTTAGAAAGAGGGATACGACGCTTATAAATATTACAATGCAAACCCTGAACTGAAACAGTGCATTGATCAAATACAAATGGGTTTCTTCAGCCCGGGGAATCCCGATCAATTCAAAGACTTGGCAGATATACTACTTAAGTACGATAGATTTTATTGTTTGGCCGACTACGAGAGTTACATCAAATGTCAAGATAGAGTCAGCGACACTTATATGGTAGGTTCGACGTGGGTTGTATCGTGTGAATGACGGAGAATTTGAATTCATCAATTTTTGAAATTTCATTGATGTCATTTTCACTTTTCAGAAACCCGAAAAATGGCTTGAAATGGCCATTAATAACATTGCTTCATCGGGAAAGTTTTCTTCCGATAGAACCATCGAGGAATATGCGAGAGAAATTTGGGGCGTCGAACCCAGTTACGAGAAATTACCTGATCCTTCCAAGAAGTCTTAAAAGGTAATTCGGGTTCAATGCTTTGAACTAATAAAATTTGGAAGTAGGAAACCCTCTAAAAATTTAAATTCTCATTCGTATTAAATTATATTAAGGAAAGATTTTATAGATACAAACTTTTTGGGAGATCCCATTTTAAGTAAAACTTTAGATGTTTTAATACTGTATTTTATGAATTCTTCAAAAAATTCACACAAATTTCTAACCATATTAAAAAACTTTGGATTAACGACGAGATGAGTTATGAATGAAAATCGAAATATCTGTTGTACACTTTAATTTTTTACTTTTTATAATAATTCAAGTAACGAGCTCTGGGAGATGCTCTGGATACCGAATAACAGTGTACTAAAGCGTCTCCACTGGTGTTTGGCGGGCAGGAGCAAACAGCAACGTGATTTCGAACCTGTAAAGATAATTAATGGTGTCTGATAGTGATATTATTTTTCGTCTGCATTGAATTTCAACTCCCTGAGTATTGATATATAAGTGCAGGGAATTCAGAAACTATTTGCTAACCTC
Source organism: Brueelia nebulosa (assembly GCA_028293925.1). Classification (NCBI taxonomy): domain Eukaryota; kingdom Metazoa; phylum Arthropoda; class Insecta; order Psocodea; family Philopteridae; genus Brueelia; species Brueelia nebulosa. The sequence continues at coordinate 106,483 of JAQIBA010000104.1, forward strand.
TGAATGAAGTCTGAATGAATCTTAAATATTACCTGACACTCTGCTCCGACGCCACACTGATTGTTGCAAGGATTCACGCATCTATAACTGGAGTCGCACACTTGGTTTTGATTGCAATCGCTGTCATATTGACATTCTCCTCTCCTGCAGGATACCAAAGCGTCTCCCACATAACCAGGAGGACAAGTACAGACGGGACGATCTTTGCCGCTTCTGTCGTAGCCGGGAGTGCATTGGGCGTTGGCTCCACAAGGGTTGGGATGACACAGATCCTCTGCAATGTTCGTTTTACAGTAATTTTGACACTATCAAAGTTTTTCATAAAACTCATTGATATATTGAGTTTATATTTTTGAATTTTTTGAATTAAATTTATATTCTGACAGATTGAAAATTTCTGTTAAAAAATACTTAAATCCATTTAGATACTTAGTGGAAATTACGTTTCTCAAATGGACGACATCGAACGAAGGGATCGCCCGTCATGTCCTTCGGACAGGAACACACTGCGGTGGTTCCATCTCGAACTCTGCAGTTGGCGTTTATTCCACAAACTCCCTTACATGGATCCACGCATTTGTTGTTATGACAAGTTTGTCTTTGGGACGGACAGTCGGCACTTGTGAAACATTCAGCTCGGCAAGATAAGTAGGGATCTCCGTAGTAATTCTGCAAAAATCAGAACGGTGAAACTCATTTTGTAAGTTGATTTTATCTCCCTCACGACAATAACTTACCTCGGGACATCTACACACTGGACGATGGTTTGCCACTTCACAAGTGGCCCCAGTGCCGCAAGTACCCGATTCGCATGCGTAAACACATTTGAAATTTTTACAAAACTGAGAGCCGCTGCAATCGCTGTCTGACTCGCATTCGTGCCTGCAACCGGTCAGGGGCTGTCCTCTGTATCCGGGTAAACACGAACACGTTGGCACGCCGTTAATTACTGTACATTCCGTGTTTGCTCCACAGGGACTAGGGTTACAGAGTTCCTCTGAAGGCAAAATGTTTATTAACAATACTGAACTGTTAGCGAAGATGTGGGGGCGAAGAACTTACGTGGGTCCATTCTTCTGCAGCTGGTAAATGGATCCCCTCGGTAGTGTTGTGGGCAACTGCATACAGGTACGTGGTTTCTAACTTCGCAATTCGCGTTTACTCCACATTGACCAGCGCAGGGGTCGATGCACTGGTTATCACGACAAGCTCTTGAAGAAGGGCATTCAGTGTTATCTATGAAAAATTAATTACTCATTACGGTAAAAATTTGGGAAGTCGCAACATTAATTACAATTCTGCAGGTTTAACTCTCTCATTAAAAAAAAAATAATAAACCAGACAAAATCTGAAAAAGGGTTAAGTCGAGAAAAGTTTAAGTACCTTGGCATTCTCCTCTTTGGCAACTGGTCAATGGGTTCCCGTGATAACCTGGTAGGCAGGAGCAAACAGGTCTTCCTGCAGTTGTAAAACATTGCGTGTTGACCCCACATGGGTTAGGGTAGCAGGGATCTTGTGGGGATGCCGCTGCGCATAGAAGTAACAAAGGCATTGCCTGCAAATACTGAAGCATCTGCAAACATAAAAGTAAAAAGTGACATAATTAACGGAATATTACGTTTTGACATTTAATTAATTAGTCCCAGCGTAGAAAGTTTTGTTTAACTTAAAAAAGAATTCCTTGGGGGTGGTCACCAATAAGTGGACTTGTAATTAATCCGGGGCGATAAGCTTTTAAAGGAGAGGAGAAAAATACTGCGAAATCGATTTTATGGTTGTGCAAACTTTCGCTGCATACCTTCATCTTCCAACGCATTTCCATCCTACTGAATAAACATCTAGGGACAAGGTTTTTTTTCATAGCGACAAAGCCACTCTTCAATGAAAATGTTAATTAACAAGAAAAACAATAACCTGATTTTCTAATTTAATATCGAAAGTTGCGTTTAATAACGAAACTGTGGTAAATTCCAGTAAAATATGATATTAAATTTTCATTGAATATCTTTAAACTGATTATTAAAAGTAACAGATTTTCCAGTGAAAACTCATAATAATAGTCGTATAAATATTTTAGCGCTAATAACCATAAAAACGATTACAGATTATGCTTCAGCATCGATAATACTACAAAAGTTTAGTTGCACAATAATAATATTAGCAAAAATAAATTATGATTTTTATTGAAATAAAATTATTGTACAACCAATTTAGGTTTATAAATTAAAACTTTTATTAATTGAATTATAATAAATGTGAGTGGTTAAGATATGGCGGGAGAAAAGGCAAAATGGCAGTTTAAAATTTATTATTAAATAATATTTAAAATCAATCAATGAAAGGCGGTATTTGCTGTGAAAATAAATCATTATGTCAAGCTTTGGATTAGGTATTAAATAATTGAAACCTTAAAGTGAAACTTTTTCTAATCCCTTAAAATCGGTTAAAAAGTAAATTAATTGTTATCTTTCATTCCAGTAATCCTTACCTTGACTGCAGGCTATGGGATCTTTAATATGTAAAATGACCAAGAAAACCTGTTAGGCTCATATATATAACTTTTTTGTAAACGGAGAGTGACGAAAAAGTTCCCAAACGTGATAACTCCCATTCTCGGAAAAAGCGGTGACGTTTTATGACTTTGTTTTCGATCATTTCGAAACGGAGAAATGTATTATAAAAATTATCTAGGACACGCCGTAACAGATTCTTAAATTATATTAATAAAAACACTTAATTTATAATAATTCAGTTAAAACCAACTGTTTCGTTTAATACATAAAAATGTTGTGGTTAATAATTTTTATTGCTAAATATTTTACTTATTTTTTTTTATTTACTTATCAAAGCTTTTTTATCCGACTTTTTCGTTGTTAACTAATTATCATTCTTACATTTTTCGACTCTGTATTCTGTACTTTAACAACCTTTTTAAATTTTTTATTAAAATTTTTATTAAATTTGTTTATTTTTATATATTTATATACAGTCGAACTCAAAAGTATTTTTACAATGCAAAATTTATAGTTTTCCACCCTTAAGAGTTACTTACAAAGAGACATTTCATTAAAATCCTTTACAACACTCATAAATATAACATTAATTAAATAACAGAAGAAACAGAGAGTTTATATTAATAATAATAGAAATAATTAAGAGTATTATAGAAAGAACAGAAGACTAAGACGAATGGAATGTTTTGTATTTTTTGTTATTTTAATGCTGACAAATATATTATTAATAGTATTGATAACTAAATAATACAAAGTAACTAAAATAATACACGACCATAATAAAATATTACAGTAAAATAATTAACCAAGAAACTATTAAATTTTGTACTGCCAAAATAGTTTTGAGCGCCACTGTATTTTACATTTTATTTATTTATTTATTTTTTTTTCGTTTGGGCCCATCAATGGACTACGATTTTATTATTATTTTTTTTATTATTTATTTTATTATTACATTTTATTATTTTATATATTTTTTATTTTTATTAAATTATTGAATTTTTTTAATTAAAAAAATTTCTTCTTTACTATAACCAACTGACAAATCAGATCTTCTAATGATTGTTTAAGATATATGCGAAGCCATGGTTCGTGGAAAAGAGAAAGACTTGAAAAACGATACTGTAAAAACGGTAGCAGTTGAAAACTTCCCTAAGGAAGAAAGTGAACTGAAAAGGGAATGAATGAAAGAAGACCAAAAAGAGACAAATAGAAAGGAGCATAGAAAGACAATGATTGCCTTATGAAAAAATAAGAAAAATATTTTTTTTAAAAGGCGACTTAAAGAAGGAATAAAAGATGACTAAAATTGTTGATTTTTAAAAAACTCGTGGGCATAGAAGAATATTCTCCCATGATCTCTTGGTATTGAGTATTTCCAAACGATAAATAAAAGTAAACAAAAACAAAAGCGGTCATAATACTTGAAAGGTTTTGAAACTTAGCAAAAGAATAAATGGGTTGTCGATCGGTTAATCTTCATCAGTTCTGAATGAAGCGGATTAATAAAGAGAATATTTTCACAAACGAAACCTAGGATACGTGGATCCTTGACACTCCCATGGATAGTGCAACCTCGAACCCATTTTTGGTTTCCGATAGCATCTGTTTTGGTTTTTCACTCCCACTTTCCTCCAAAGCAGCTGAACCCACAACGACCCCGTACTGTATCTCCTCGCCAAGGTAGAGGTCTTTTCAAAGACCTTGGATTTGTTTTTACTCATTTAGAAGCTCTGGAAAAGATTCAGTATCATAAAATTCCAATGTTTCTGCGATAAGAAATCAATCTGTTTATCTTTTTCATGATAGTTAAAGTACGAAATTAAATTCCCAAAAGAAGATATTATTCGGTGGGTTATTTTTTTTTTAATTTAAGCAGTCCGACATAAAAAATTCCTTTTAACGAAACCAATGAAGAATATATGTCATTTTTTGGTGATATTTCTGTAATATTTTGTTGGAAAACATTTTGAAAAATTCACGTCTTTACAAATAAAAAAAAACATTTTTTTAGGAATTGTTATTCAATATTTGGGAATTTGCGGTAAAACGGAAATTATTCAAAATAAAGCATTTGATAATGAGCTTAGCGATATGATGATAATTAGATTGATTGATATCAATATCTGAAACAGTGCATTACTGGCTTCCAAGGCAAAAATAAAATCCACCAGCGTAAAAACATTGAGTAGTGGCGCAGAACACTGAAGATTATGGAAGTTTAGCTTTTTATTAGAGAGTTTTCTGGCTAATTAAGAAAAAATTTTCTCTTTGAAACTTCAAGGCCAAGATCAAGGTGGATTTGCGTGGATGCTTCGAAGGACTGCGTATTTGTAGTTTTCAAAGATGACTGACGGATGTATGGGTAGGCTAAAAATTACATGTGATTTGATATTTGAAATTATTTTAAATTTTAAAATAGGTTTTTGAAGTATTACTGACACACGCTAAAACCAATTTTAACTGTAGCTCAAGTGGAAAAAGTAAAAATGATTACTCATTTTCATATCAAATCCATTTTTGTTAAATAGACTTAAACAATTTTTGAAATTTACAACAATCTCAAAAAAAATTTGATATAGAATACGTGAAGGTCTTAAATTTAACGGCTTTCTAAGAAAGCAACATAAATTCTGCTTAAATTAGGGCATTCATATAATAAAAAAGCCTAAAATATTTGATAAAAACCCAAACGTATTCTAATAAAAGTCCTACAAATTTTTTTCAGCGATTCTAAGGAAATAGGAAAAGTATATTTAGATACAAAATAAAGTGGAGATATATCTGAGATATACATATGGACAGACTTATTTTCAATGTCAGAGAACAAACAATGGCATTTAAGTCTTCCGTAAGGCGGGAGTTTGGTCCGGATTTATAAAAAAAAAAAATAAAAAATAACAGTGCCAACACATCAATCAAAATTATTATGCAAATTATACAGAATTAAAATTAAAAGTAAGTTCTCAAACTTTTTTTGAGGATATTATAGTGGCGTACAAAAGCTTCCCGCCAGTGATATTTCGTGTGATATATTAAAAAAAAAAGACTAATGATTTTTAATAGTTAAGAGGTGTAATGGGGATCTAAATTTTGTTAATTAAAAATTATTTGTGTTTGTTCGGAGATATATTTTTTGCTGTAATTACGCGTGCAGAAGTTCCCGGACAATTGGGGCTGCAAGAAAAATTATCATACGCTGCAGAAAATAATCAAAAAATAATTTAGTTTCCTATACTCCACACTTTAATTATTAAGAATTTGTGATTTTTGGTCTTTTTTTTTGAAATTAAAACGAAATAGTTCGGCCCGGAAACTTTTGAACGCCACAGCAAAATAGGGAATTTTCGAACGCTGCCTCCGATATCTTAACCCTAAGTCGTAGTACGTAAGTTATATTCTCTTCTGCCAAACGGAAATGTTATGATTATTCCTCAAATGATAATTGAGCCCGATATCGTTATTAAATTAGGACAAGAAATATTGTAAGCAGGCGAAATATAATTTTTAAATTAAATGATCGGACAGTTTAGTTAATTAGTTGAACTGGAATTTTTCATAGTTTTAAAATTCTTCAACATTTCAAGATGGCGGCCGTTACGTGTTGAAAGGAACTTTTTATTTATATTTTTTGTAAATCCACTGCTTCAAATATGAGTGAAAATAAGGCACCGGTTGCTGAGATGGAGATGTGTGGATGGTTGTTGAAATGGACAAATTATTTGAGAGGGTATCAAAGGCGTTGGTTTGTTCTATCAAATGGACTATTATCCTATTACAGGTCAGTGGAATTTTTAAAAATTATATGGCATTGTTTTCTTAACAGATATTGCTTTTGGAAATCGTGAGTTTCATAGTGAAAGTCGAAATACCTTAATTTTTTAAACGTATAATTGCTTATTTCATGTTCCATTTTTAAATACGTGTCAGGTACTACTTGTTACCTTGAACTTCCTTAATAAGACGTGCCTTATATTGTATCATAATGTTTATTAATTAATTATTTCTTCCGATTTATTTCGAGTTTTAATACCGTTTACAAGCTTTATTATATAATGAAAAATATGTTTGAAGTTGCAATTCAGCTTTAAAGGAAAACATTTTGTAGTGTAACAGGTTTATATTCTAATAGATATAATGCCTAAAATTAAGGGTAATAAAATTTTATTAAAATAATATTTTGTTAAAATAGTGAAAATATAGTCCTGTAATATATTGTTTGGTTTTATGTACTTAATAATATTTTTTTAGAGAAGGAAATGGCCTTTAAAGAAATTGATTGCTGTTTGTTACAATGGTAGTTCGGTCAAAAAGGATTCCTAATAACTTATGTAAAAAATTTTCAGAAATTAGTTATTAGGACTTAAATAGAATCTGCCACTGGTTTTAAATTACTTTGCTAACTTTGCCTTGTTTATAAGAGTATTTTTAAAATAAAAATTTTAGGGACCTTGAAGTTAGCAAGGTTTTTGCCTAAATTCGCCATGGTTTTTATTTTTCTTATATCTTTTATTTGACTTATGAAATAGCTGAGTTATTAAACATTTAGAGGTGTCGAACCTCACAATTGATAAGTAAGATAAAGAAGTAAATGGAAGAAGTTTATGAGCTCCTATCTGTTCTTAAGCTTGATTTTCCCTCCTGTTTTGGTAAATTATCATAAAATAACATGTGAATGTCCTATGGAACTTTAATGTGAGATTAATTCAAACCATTGAAACACATTTACAGCAATTGCTTTATAAGCAGAAGAGTTAGATTAGGGTTTTTATTGTTAACCCTTTTATCGTAAAGTGATCCTCCAACTCCCATAGTATTTTAAATTAAAAAAAAAATATGTAGTAGAATTGGTTTGAAAATAAGATGTATTTTTTTTTTATTATTTTGCAAAGGTTTTAGCAATAGTGGTGGGCCAAAGAATTGTGTTTGACAATGATTATTTATGAGAGTGATAATTTAAAAGTTTTATCATGTTTAATTAAATAATTTTGTGTGATTATTATTAAGTGTTTTTAAAGTTAAATTATTGCAATGGTTGTAAGATTCCATTTAAGTGTTGATGGGTTTCTTTAGTGGTGCAGGATATCAAGTGTATATGTTTTGGTTTTTGTTTTGTCTGTGTTTTGATATTTGTTCACTGTGATAAGGTGCACTGGATATGGTTTTATGCAAGTTTTTTAAGCCTGACTGGTTACTGGTTTTGTTATGGTTGTAAAATCAACTAGCCAAGTTTTAGTGTTACAATTTACAACATACAATGAAGCTGTTGAATGAAATAAAAACAACAATGCAGACCATTAGGACCACAGTCAAATTCAAAGCAATTTAATTTAATCAATAGTTATTAGGGAAAAAAATGCTATTTAAGTGGTAATCACTTTTACTGCACTCACATAAAGGCACTCACAAAATGCATATTAAAGATGAATTGATTACAAAAAAGGTTTATTTTAGGGCTGACAAAAAGTGTTCAAAAGGCTTTAGACTCTCATTCAGAAGAAGATGTCGCAGGTATGTTTTTTATTAAGTAAGGAATCAGTTTGAATGGTTGGTGTTGGCAACTTGACACCAAAAATTTTGAAGTTATTGTGGACTACCATTTATTATGAAAAGGTTTGATATAAAAAAAATGCTTAACAGCTGTTGAAAACATCAGTGCATTATCAAAGATTTCTTAATATGAAAAGTAGTTAGGCTCTCTTAATTAATTTTATGTGTCAGGCTTATTATTTGTTAAGAATTATGCTGTGAAAAAGAAAAAAAAACAGATTGTATTTTAATATAAGCACTTTAGAAATGATAGAGGCAATACTTAGTTTTGCTTCTCAGATTTTGATGATTTTAATTTAAGATTAAATTTGATTTGCATCATCTTGTGTTAGTAATTTTATTGAATTTATGTATTTCATTTTGGCTTATCACTAATTTAATAATAAATTTTCTTGTAATTTTATTTTCGTTTTAGCAATAACCACTTATAATATGACAAGAAACATGGAAGACCAGTATAGAAACTGTTACAGTGTGTTTTTCCATTACACTGAATCTTCTGTGCATCTTCTGATCTGCTCTCTTCAAATTTATACTGGAATTTCCTCGGCTTTTTTGCATTCTTCATTTTACTGCTTTATTTTGCATTCATTCTTCATCCTTATTCATGCAAATGAGTATTCTCTTGCCTCCTTTTGCACTTCTTCCAATCTTAATAATTGTCTTTTGCCTCACCTCAAACGAACTCCCCTTCTCTCGATTTAATATTCAATTTAATAAGAAAACTTTCAGCGCAAAAGTGTGTATTTTTCGGATAAAAGAGGAGGGTAAATTAATTACTTTCTCCTGGCAGTCAGCTCATCGTCATAAAAATTTTATTAAAAATTTCATTATTAGCATAAAAGAAATTCATATTCATGTTCCCATATTTTCTTATAAAATGCAAATGCAGATTTAAAATGGTTTAGTGAAAGTTACTTGAAATTTTCCAAAATTGGAAGTTTTTATTTTTTTAAACTCGTTTTTCCGCATAATTGTGGAAAAAACGAACGATTTTTTTGAATTACGAAACTTTCGATAACACATTTCATATTTCGCGCTTATTTTTTTTTTGTTTGGACGAATCGATATTTACCAGCATAACTTCTCTTTGGTGTCAAGTTAATTGTTTGAGTGATGAAATTATGCTGTTTTATTTTTTTTGTCCTGTTAAACTTACATTTGCATTAAATTCATTTCACAGTCCTGTTTTGTTTAGATAAGTGCAGTACGTTCAGTCCTGTGTCACTTTTTTTGTTTTATAATGGGTCCAATTGCGCCTTGAAAATAAAAAAATCCACTGAGGAAGGATTATTTCTGAGAAATTATTTACAATAAAAGTATAAATTTGCAGCATTTTGTTGCTAATGAAAACCCGTGACTTGGAATTTCAAGACTAAAATTAAGGTATTATTATTGTTCCACGAAAGTAAACATGTCAGGCCCTGAGCAATTTATAAAATTAAATTTTTATTAATTTTCAAAATAATAAAAAAATTTGCCCCGAGCATTTAAGTTATTTAGACTTCGACGTGGTTGCTTTAGAAATTTTTTTAGATAAGCTAAGCTAAGCTTATGTTATTTAATGATTAAATAATTTTTATTTATTTTTATTAAAGTCAATGAAAATTCGCTGAGCAATTGCTTTCGATGCTTTTGCAGGTATATAATTTATACAGTCTTTCGATGTATGGTAAGTTAATTGAGGCTGCTTTTTTTGTATTTCATGAATTTTTTTTTTTGACGAGCATCCCCGGCTTTTTTTTGACGAATAATTTCTCCTCAGTCAGGTTTATTTCATGTATGTTTCAAACGATGGTATTTCTAAGCAGTGGCAATCCCTATGTTGTATTCTTAAATGTATAATTCGTTATTGAGGGTTTGTTCGGGAAATCTATTCGCGATCGATTGTATTTTGAAATGATTCTGCGTCGTTAAGGAATTATTTTCGGTTTTGTCAAAGATTTTTCTTTATCTATTTCAGGAACCAGGCGGAAATGGCCCACACCTGCAGGGGAACAGTTTCGCTTCACGGTGCCATAATCCATACCGAGGATTCCTGTAGCTTCGTCATCAGCAATGGCGCCACTCAGACGTTTCACGTGAAAGCCGCCAACGAAGTTGAACGACAGAAATGGGTGACAGCTTTGGAATTGGCAAAGGCGAGGGCGATTCGCTCGATGGAGTCAGGTATGGGACAAATCGTTGAAGGCATTTCCGCCTCCCCAAAAACGGAGGCGCCCGAAAACACATATCTAAAAGTAGAATTTCCTTCCTGTTTATATAACTCATTATGATAATTACGATAGAAAGTGTTATCAGCACAGTTATGAAAAATCACTTGTTCACTGACAGATCCCGCACTAACAAAACCTTTTCATAATAATGTGCTTTTGCTGATTAAGCATAAATAATAATTGAGTTTTAACCCAGAGTTTTACCTGCGACGCCTACACAAGCAGATTTTTGTTTGCCTTTATTGTTTAGGATTTAATCCGTGCGTAGATTAATCCCCCTTAATCACGGTAGACTTGCCCCATATAAAAATTGTATCCGATTGAAACGAGTGAATTCGGGATTTGAGGAGGGACAGATATAAACACTCCTTCGTTTAAAAAAAAGAAAAGCCTGCTTTCGAATAAAAGAAAGTTGATAATTTTCTAGCCGAAGAAGAGGAGGAGGAGTACGAAAAATCATCGGTAAATCATAAAGCGGAATTGGCTGAAATGATTAAAAAGCTTTCGGTTACTCTGGAAGACCTACAGATGTGTAAGGACCTGATTGAAAAGCACTGGTCTGCCCTGCATAGGTCCCTCACTGAATTAGAATCATTAAATAGTACTCAAGACGTCTACGGTAAGATTAAAACCGTCAACGAAAGAGCGACGCTTTTTAGAATCACTTCCAATGCCACAGTAAACGTAAGTAAGGTTTTAAATTCATTTACAGATTATCAGTGACGGTTCGCTTTTAATGTTTATCCATATAAACATCGCCGCCACTGAGATTTTTAATATAAATTTTATATATACTCTGTCCGCGTCAAATATTAAGACGATCTGTATTTGCTGAATGCCTTTAGAGCAAAGTTTTCTTTTAAAAAGTATATAAATACATATAATTTAGTGGGGGTATTTATAATAAACGACGTTTTGGGAATTTAAAAAAAGTAAAGAAAATGCCTTTGTCTCAATTGACGTAAGAAAACAAAATGCATATGGAGCTGCTGTAATTTGGCACTGAATTAACTGTAATTTTTTAAAATTCAAGGTTTCACTAGGTCAATGTGCTTGTAGGAAAATAAATTAAAATTAAGAATATTTTTCGGGGGCGAACTTGTAATTAGCGTACAGTTTCTAAGTTTTGGCATATCTTCCATACCTTAAATCTGTATTCTCACGAATTTATTTTCAAAGAAAACTATTAAAAGCATTAAGGAAATGTGGATTTTTCAAAATTCAGAAGTAAATTGTAAATGCTTTATATCACCAAATATAAGAGGATGATATGTTATGCAATGAAAGCAGTTACTCGAAAAGGAAGAAAAAAGATAACGAAAAGATAGCGAAATAAGATTTTTATGAGAACTTGAGCAAGAACGATAAAGGAATGATCTCGTTTTATCTTTTTAGTTTTTGTAAAAGTAAGGGGTATATAACACCTAATGAGAATACATTTATTACGTGTATTTATTTATACACGTCAGTAATTTTATCAGCTTGAAGAGCTGACGAACAAAGCCACTTATAAAAACACGGTGGCATATGTTGTTTTCCAGTTTAAACTGATATGTGGGTCAATTATTTGAAATCCTTGAGGACAAATTCACCAAAAGTATAATAATATACTGCATAATATGAAGAGAATTCATATTGAGAAAGCATTTCTTTCGCGTTTACTTTTCAGTCCGAATAATTACAATGAATACTCAACATAATTAATATATTCATTAGTAATAAAATAATTTGAGGGCCCCCAAAAAAATAAAAATAATTTTTCAAAGTGAAAAAGATATCTATAAATTCTCCTCATTGTTTCCATCGCTTCTTGGCATTAATTCAACTCGAAAACGAACAGTTAGTGCATTGCTCTGTGTAAGTTTGCTTGCTTTTCCCCCGTAATTAATTCGCTCTACGTTAATTTTCTTTTGGTTCACTTAATAATTCCCTTCATTTGGTTTTCAATTGTGTTTGATCTTCGCTTTGACATATTCAGTATCACACTTAAAAAAATCGACCGTTTTTTTTTTTAATAGTTTTTCTCGGTGAGATCAAATTTCAGATAAACCGTTCGTCTCTCGTGTGAATTTTTTAACTAACGATGCTAATTTAAAACGATCATTAATTTAAAGGTTTTGGAATCATAAAACTACCGACTCTAAGCCATTATAAAAGTGATAAAATTGGTGTTTGACATCATCGAATATCTTTTTAATTAAAGACCTTGAGGTTCAGACGTTTCTAAATATGAGTTGCGAAAAAATCGCAGTTAAAAAGCTTCCTCAGGTTTATGCATTTTATCGGGTTTTTTTTTTAAATGTTTGATTTGTGTTTGACGATCGCGTAACTGATTTTTACCAAACAGCGTTTCTTCCTCAAAAAGAGTAAGTTTATCATTTTCGTTAATTGCGGGTCGTTAATTAATATTTCGAGGCCTTCAGCGAATTTTTTTTTTTTGGGCGGCGAGGGGGGGGGGGGATTTTCACGTCCAATTCGTATTTTGATTACGGGGATATGCGATGCATCAGAAAAAGCGTCTTTCGTAATTTCGTTTTGTTTAAAGCTGTGTGTTTATGGTAAACCGTTGCGTAATGACCTTCGTCATCGCTGATGCATATGTGAAACGTAGTGTTTCTATTGGCATTTTAAATCCTTCGCGCTGAAGCATTTACAGTGTTTTCCTCGCTTGATATTTTACCCCCTTTTTTTTTCATTCAAATTGGTGCCCGTGAAGTGGAAGAGATGTTTGCGTTTTCATAACCAAGTAAGGGACTCGAACTTTGAACTTTTTCTTTTATTTACGTGAAAAATTAAAATCTGTGCAGTCGACAAAGAATAGGTTATCTTTAAAGGAATATTAAACGTGTGCTTTTGATGAAGACAATGTTTTTTTTTTCTTTCATTAACCTAAAAATTCTTTTTCGAAAGAAAAATGCGAGAAAACAGCGGATTCAAAATAATTGCTTAATTTCTGCCAAAAGGGGAGGGGCTGAATTTGTTATCTCACGTAAAGAAAAAAAACAAAGAATTATGGCCTATTGGCAAGAAAATGTGTTTGAAAAAAAAAGTTCCTGATAATTACGTCGTAAATGTACCGAGATAATGTCAGACTCTCTAATTTTATATGTACTTAATAAAGGCAGTAATAAAGACAAATAATTCGGGTATAATTATGTCACATTTGAAATGACAGCCGTATGGAAGTTCGGTATAAGTCTTGTTATAATGTATAATTATAAGATAATTGCTCGAAAATGAAAAAGTAAAGATTTCTATTGCCTTATTTTATGTATGTAATTTATAATAAAAAAAGTGTAGGTTAAATTAATTAGTGAATTTCTGTTGTAGGCCTGCTCCGAATATTTAGTCTCTGCTCGAACGCAAGTAAAAAAATGGCAAAAGATGTTGCAACATGAGAAGGATCAAAGGCAAAGGCTGGAGCAAATGGTTGAGCAGTTGGCTCGGCAGCACTCCAACTTAGAAAAAGCCGCAAAAGATCATCATTTACCCAAACAAAGTAAAGAAGGTAAATTTCCACATTCAGCCATGTTTGGTGGAGCCTAAGGCGTCCGTTTTATAATTCAAACCGATTTTCCTTTCAGCCACTTCGCCCTCTGATGAAGACGACGAAAATGAATTTTACGATGCCAACTGCGAAGGCGACGAAGAGTTAGACAAAAACGATTACATTTTGAAAATCCCACTGGGGCATCGAAGAACGTCTTCGGAAATAAGTCAGGGCTCTCAGGTAAATCCCCTCGGAAAATGATCGCCAACTCTGTAAATGATTTTCGGATCTCCTTCGCGATCGCGAAAAAAGGAATAAAAAATATGAAAAAAGTAGTCTGCTTTAAAATATGGTAAAACATGGTTCCAAATTTTTTGTAAATATTTTCAAAAATAAGGAAGGATTTAGGAATTATCAATGTGAGTCGCGATGAATTATCCTGCGCTCCGTACAATATTATTGTACGGAAAATGACAAAGGGATCGTGCGGACATGAACTCTTTGGCGCCGTCGTCGGGAGATAAATCGAATAACCTTTTGGTTGACATTAGAGAAAAGCTCACAGGGTGACAAGGGAAATTCTACCCTTTTCGTTCCCCCCAAAAAAATTGAAACTGTGATATGTCCGTGACATTTTTAAAGCCGCATCATCACAGATACGTTATTACATAATCGGGGGAGTACTCAGTGTTCAGATCGCAACTATGCCTGCGAAAAAGGTGTGCTCAGTTTACGCTGTTGTGGGGTTTGTGTGCATTCAAAAATCATTTATATATTGATCGTTTATGCGTGCGTATTTTTTATGTCAAGGGTGAGGCTTCAGGTTCTAGTTCCGAAGTGGAGGAGGCCGGTGCTGCAACCAAAACAATGACTGTCATTGGTTCTGCACAGCCGGGATCTTCAGGGGTGAGTAGTTTGTGCGCGATTTATGAACCTTATGCGGGTGTAACTGTACTTTGTAATGCAATTTATTACGCTTCGTCTTATACCTCAATTGCCTTAACATCTCTAAAACTGTGGGAGTTCTTTAAGCGACAAAAGTTTCAAAAATTCAATATTTTTTGTGATGCCATTTTTATTTAGTTTGCCTTAACATTGCAGACATCGACAGCAGTCCACACTAATCAGAAATCAACTTCTGGAAGAAAAAGAAGAAACAGAGTTCCAGACAAGCCCAATTATCCACTAAATTTATGGTCTATAATGAAAAACTGCATAGGAAAAGAACTTAGCAAAATACCAATGCCCGTTAATTTTTCCGAACCGTTGTCCATGTTACAAAGGTTGACCGAAGATTACGAGTATTCGTACGTCTTGGACAAGGTTGGTCGAATTGCGAAAGGGTTCAACCGGACGAAGAGTCTCATTTTGGGAATGTGGTGTTTCAGGCAGCTCAGTGCACCGATAGCTGTGAACAGTTGGCTTACATAGCGGCTTTCACCGTGTCGAGTTATGCGAACACTGCCAATAGGACTGGTAAACCTTTCAATCCTTTGCTCGGAGAAACATTTGAATGTGATCGAACGGATGATCTTGGCTGGAGAGCAATATCTGAGCAGGTGAGCGACCGATAACAATTAGTATTTAATTAATACTAAAACAAAGTAGTTAATAAAAAAGATAAAAGTGTTAATTTACTTTGACACGTTGGGCAAACCATGTATTAATTAATATATTAGATATTATTTATCAATAAAAAAAATGAATATTTAGGTTAAGATTACTCTCCGCTTTCAGGTATCTCATCATCCTCCAATGTTAGCGCAATATTGCGAAGGAAAGCTGTGGAGGTGCTGGCAGGAATTTACAATGGCTTCCAAATTCCGCGGAAAGTACTTACAAGTTATTCCTTTGGGCACTGCTCACTTAATTTTTACTAATTCGAGTAAGGAATTTTTCATTTTTTTTTTCTCACTTTTGTCGTAATTACTTAGATTCAAACGATTACTAAAGAGAGAAATTGTTTTCTCGATCAGATTGTCACGGATGAGAACAGCTGTGATGTTCTACAAATGTTTATTTTTTTTATAGAAAACCATTATACTTGGAGAAAGGTAACAACTACGGTTCATAACTTTATCGTTGGTAAATTATGGATTGATCAACATGGCGACGCAGATGTTATAAACCACACCACCGGAGATAAATGTCATTTGAAATATATACCTTATAGTTACTTTAGTAAGGATTCCCAGAGAAAGGTGAGCGTCGAGAGGCGGTCAAAAGACTCGAAGGAAAGGAGGTTTTATTAATTAAATTATTCCAACAGGTGAATGGATGCGTGATGGATGCAAAAGGAAATTTGAAGTGGGTCGTAAACGGAGAATGGGATAATAAAATAGAAATAGCGCCAGTTATTTCGTCCAGCGGAAGTGCCGATAATCCTGTAATCAAAACTGGACCCAAAATTTTGGCTTGGGAAAGGAAAATGCCCAAGTGAGTCGCCATCGATAGTTTCAGTGAGCTCGCTCAGATTAGGGACTGTATTTCCAAATTATTATTATATTTTTTTTTTAAATTTTAGCCCCGATGCTGAAAAATACTACCATTTCACCGAATTAGCGTGTCAATTAAACGAACCCGAAGACGGAGTCGCCCCGACGGATTCAAGACTAAGACCAGATCAAAGGCTCATGGAGAAAGGAGATTGGGATGCTGCGAACACACAGAAAGTGAGACTAGAAGAAAAACAAAGGGCAGTGAGGAGAAAGAGGGAAGAAGAGGCTGAGAAAGCAGCTAGTTTAGGTCAGACATCTTCATTGATAAAATTTCTCAGATTTTGCTTTTAAAAATTCGAAAACTAAAAATGTTAACCCTTAGCGGTTGTATGTCTACTGTCAGCCACCACAGCAAGGAACTATACGAATCTTATACTGTATGCATTCCTGTATGCCTAATAAACCTTTTCATGAACTAATACGATGCTCCATCGATTGGAGATAACAAAATTTAATCTAAACCAAAGTTGTGACCGAGCGCTCGCCATTGTATAATTCCAAAGAATATTTTATGAATTGTTTTTAGGAGTAATTAGAGATTCTCTCTTATTGAAATATGACTAAATATTATTGAATATTATGTATATGTATCCCTGCTCTTTCCAAAGAAATTAATTCCAACCAATAGATACCCATTCCCAAATTTTTAATACGACCGCAAAGGGTTAAAACTAAGCAAATGAAATGATAATAAGAAAATCAATCTTAGAAATGAATTAACATTGCCTTATAATTATTTTACTCTTAATGTATTCTTTATTAGTAATTTAATTTATAATTGATAAGAGCAATAATAAAAGTACATAACTTGACTATAATAATTTTTCAATAAAATTATTGTAACCATAATTGTTTAAAGAAAATATTACGTTTAATAGCATTGAAAAATAATTTATTTCTACACGAATAATAGCCTTATTTTTGGAGGTTGAAACGAATCACAAAATGAAAATTTCAAAATGACGAAAATACTTCCGGCAGTGTTATTAATTAATTAAAAAAAATTAATTGTATACGTATCCTAATTATTCATTTTTTAATTTTCCGGCTAACATAAACATGAGCTAAATGTGAAAATTGTCGTTTGTATATTTCCAGGAAAGCCATATCCTCCGTATGAGCCAATTTGGTTTAAAAAAGAAGAAGATCCAATCACAGGTGCCGTTGCTCACGTGTACACCGGCAAATATTGGGAAGCGAAAGCAAAGCAGGATTGGTCGAAATGTCCGAATATCTTTTGATTTTGCCTCTTCCTGCTAGCCTATAGGTTATTAAATTATCAGATTTATATCAAACTGCATTCATTTTTCACAGAATGCTGGCCATTCTTTAAAGAATTAGCCGTGTGAGCTAAAAAAAAAAAAAAGAGAGAGCGAGAGAGAGAGTGAGATAGAGAGAGAGAAAGAGAGGAAAAAAAAGGCGAAAACGACCACTTTCGTTCGGATCTTTTAATGATTTGGGGCGATGTTAAGGTCAGTGGAAACGCTAATTCGGCGATTCCCCCAATTTTTATTTTATTTAATTTGAGACGCTTGTAAAATACAAGTCAAATACCAATTAATAGTGCTGAGTACTCTCACAGTTCAATTTATCTCTTAATTTCGATTATTAAAAAAATATATTTATATATATGATCTGCTTTATTTACAGTTGATTAGATAAAAAAAAAATTTGTACAGTATATGTAAAGAAGAGTTAATGACATATATATTTATATGTATATATGTGATGAAGAGGTAAAAATTTTTTAATAACCGGTTTTTCTTCGAATTTAAAAACAAAAAAAAAAGAAAAGAATTATATTTATTTAATGATTTCCATTTTCGATATATTGTATTCGGCCTTCTATTGAATTCGTAACAGGCGATTTGATTGTTATTCCGTCGTTTTTCCATCTGATTGTTTTTGTTTTACCGATAAGTGTCGTCGTCAATTAAAAAACATCTGATCGGTGGGTTTAGCTAAGATTTGTGGTGAGAATTTTTTTTTTTACTCACGACCAAAAGGGGCAGTTTTCTTTTAATCTTACGGGGAAAAGGAGGGGGCTTCCTTATTCGTAATTACTATAGCTTATTATTATCTTTATTATTATCACTTTTTGTTTTTCAATCTTTATTGTATTTTTTTTTCTATGTAATAAATAAAGTAATGCTTCCTTTTAAAATATGACAAGTTTTATTTAAACGTCAATGATTTGGTGTTTCACGTGGTTTTCGAGTTGAATGTATTCAATGATTTTTAGGAAAACACTTTTTGAAATAACTCGAACCTTATGGCAGTGGAATTGTGAAGAATTAAAATGGTTTCTCACGCATCTGAACACGAATTGTAGTCAAATAGAGGAGGTAGTGATTCTGTTGATTCTGGCAATGCGTACTGAACAAATGTCGAAGTCTTTTTTGAGGATAAACTTCGACGAACAAACGGTGTTTGCGACAACAGAATTAAAGAATCACCATTGATTATTGTAATTTAAATTGGGAAAATTCTTTGAGCAAAACGAATAAAAATTAGGTGATTAAAAGCCCTTATCAGTCTGTTATCTCGAAACAACATAAAGTTTTAAAAACGTTAATGACACTCAACTTATGAAACCGAAAAAAAATTGAGGAGAGAAAAAATACGTAAATATTTTCTTCTGAAAAAGCTTGTTCCACTTGTGATTCATTCTGTTAGGGTATTGCATGGTGAGAAAGAATTCTATCACAACCATAATGTTGGTAATTCATTCATAAAAGTGCAATGTGTATTTTATGACAAAAGGAAGCAGAAATATCCATTTAGTTATGTTTAAATATGATTTGATTAAAAATTGTTAGGTTTCTCAGGGAGTGTTTTAGTATTAACAAATGTTTGGATTTGGTAATTTTATGTTTTCAATAAACTGATTTGCCATGCCATTCATTCTGATGATGAAACTAATAAGGAACAAAAAAAATGGAATGATTTAATTATAAAATTTGTCATGATGATTTATTTTGTGAATTGCCAAATTCTTTTTTTTTTTGCTGTCACTTTCCAATCATCTATTTCTATTGCAAATGTACTATTTTTGAAAGACTGAAAGTATTATAGAAAGGAAGTTCTATTAATTAAAATTCTTATAGTTTCATTTTTTTTTTTTAAGATCACTTGTGAAGAGTCTTATTATTATAATGTCTATTATGTTATTATTCAGAATTGCAGTTGTTATCTGTTCTTTTATTATATAAGCATATATAAAGGATTAAATTGTTTAGTTATTTCCTTTTAGAAGCAAACTTATGAAATAAAAGAGTGAAGTAAAGTGGTAAAATGTTTCAGGATTCAGTTTTTTTGGTGGAATAAATTACAAAAGCCTATCAGTGAGGAAAGGTTCAGTTTTAACACAGAGATAACATCAAAAAGGTACAATTCAAACATGAAATAATGATTTAATAGAGTTAAAAACTCTGGTTTTCACATATAACAATTTGAAAGTATGAATTCAACATTAAAGCCCACAAATAGCAGATAATACCACACATTTACAATATTTGAAAAGATATTACGGGTATTTGGGTGAATTTAACAAAAATAAAATCATATAATTTTTCACAATTTATTTGGGCATAACCTCTAAAGTAAATACATAATGTTACGGTAATTTATTGCCAAAGTAAATGTAAGAGAGTCAATTCTGGCATTCCAGGCTCAGCTCCGTGTGAGTAACCTAAAATTAAACATTTTGAAATATTATCTAAATTAAGAGAAATCCATGCAAAAAGTATAAAATTTATTTCATTACCTAAATAAAGAACCGTTGGCATAAATGCAATGTGGAAAATTCCTTTTATTATGCTTATGATAGTGGCGATTCTACCTTTCAAGCCGACGTCGAGGCCCATTATGGATTTTTTATGATATTTATGAGAATAAACTCCTCCGGAAAAATTCAATTTTTTATCAAATTTTAGGTTAAGTTTGTGCGCAGCCTGTTATTGACTATAAAAAAAGGAAAGTCACGGCAAAGTCTCAATCGCGGAGGCTTTGCAATGCATTATGACGAACGAGAATGTGAATGAGCGGCAGCGCATTGCGCATGCGCACCGTAATTGAGATTTTAACGTTCATTCTCGGATTTTTAAGAAAATTCTAATTCTGTAAGAATTATCTTTTGATTCTTTTTGCTGATGATGTTCAGGCGCAAATTCTATTGCTATATTCATTCAACATCTAGCAATTGGGAATTTGCATTTTGAACTTATTATTATATTCCATCTGTTGAGTCTTATCAATGCGAATTCCGTTAAATACCGCATTGAAAACTAATGAATATTTAATACAACTTAATATTAGTAATAACCACTACCATTAATGTTCCATATACGGTCTTAAATAAAAAATCATTTAATATTAAAACCATAATACTAAAAAACACTGGATATTTAATTTACAAATTTATTAATTTTAATTTTTTATTCCTATTCAGGAAATTCATATAAAGCTGACAGAAGTGTGCCTAGTTTAATTATAATTTAAAAATCCTCTCAAAACAACAGCGATTGAATTGCAGATTAATTCACTTTTTTTATAAAAAAAAGTTTTCAGTGTCAATTAATCAGAATAAGATGGTCTTTTCTCACTGTGTTTCTTTGTGAATTCTTCTGCATTTTTCATGAACTTTTTCCTGTCTTTCAAAAATTCTTCTGCTAATTCTGTGCGGAGAGGGTGCTCAGGCTCTGGGTCATTCACTAAGGCTACCAAAGCTTGAATCACTGAAAATTAAATTCCAAAATTATATTCTAAACTTTTATTTTAACATCATAAACTTAAATTGTCTTAAATAAATATTGAATTCTGTATTCAGAAAATAACTAATGCACAATTTTTTGTATTTTGTAGGATGTTTGTTTGAATTGTATCTTTGTGCATTCAACTACACAAATGTGACAGAAGCAATAATAAGAAAGGATTTGACAAGTGATTACCTTGGTCTGTTTTTGTTGCTGGTTTCCAGTTTTCTGCAAAAATAATAGGTAAACAAACTTGGCCTTTTTCATCAATATTTGGATGATAAATTTTAGTTTTGAAGTTGATCTTGGGCGGTTTGAAGGGGTATTCTGCTGGGAAATTTATTTCTATCCTAAAAGCACCTTTGTTGTATGGAGAATTATCCTGGAAATTTATCTGGGATTAATGATGATTTAACAATCCCATTAAAGGGATATGATCCATACAAATACCGGAACAATGAGTCCTTGCCATGTTAACATATTTGTCTCATCGACTTGAATATCTCTGAAAGCTTTCAATCCAGATGATCGGATGTCACTAAGTTCCTAAAATTTTATTTTTTAACTACTTTTTCAAGTTTATATTTGAATTTAGAGAATTTCTTTCTAACTGAACCTGTCTCCTGATAAAATGCTAATTTTCCCACGCCACGAGATATTCTTAGTGAGAATAATTATTTTGCTGATGTCCTTAAATTGTCAATAACAGAGAAAGTTAAGAGTTTATGTCATGTTTATTGTCAATAATTTTCGTAGATAAAATTTACATGAAAACTACCCTTATTCGCTAGTAGAGTGTTATCATTTAGAGAGCCCTTTGATGAAATCTCCATTATCGCTAAAAGAGTTCCTTTGAATGATGAAAAAAATTAAAATTTGTTGACATTTTACCTTTTGTAGCCTTCGAGTCGCCGCCATTTTTACATATTTGTTTGAAACGTGAAAAATGTAAACATTTTAAAAACACAAATGTATGTTATTTACCTATTTCAAAATAATAATTGCAATTTGATGATTCGGCTTTGAAATTAGATTTTTTTTGCCGACTTAAATTGTAGTGTCGCGTTAATGCATAAAACTTATAATGATTGCATGTTTCTATTGAAGAATTACTAACCATAATCATTAACTACATTAATTACACTAATGTGACATTAACCATTTTTCCAATTGCTTCGTCCAAAAGCAAAAGGCCTCTCATTATTTATATAATAAAGTGATCATATTTTGCGAGAGACAAAACGGGACACAAAGCGAAAGTTAGCGCCAAATTTTTGGGGTAGGTCATTTAAATACTGCCCTTTAAAATGGCCATTTAAATGGTCGGCCGATTTAAACAGACTTTTAAACATTCACTATTTTGGGTTTTCGTTTGCGGTTAACTATAAATTATAATAATGAAATTGAACGTTGGTTTTTCCCTCTTCGGTATTCCTCCGAATCAGTGTTAAGACACATTAATACAAATTAGCTGAGTATATTTATGAGCCGTTCCCGTTTATATAAAAAATATAAAAAAGATTAGCTTTTTACAAACGAATTCTGTAATATTTCAAACTTCAACCTTTTATTAAACTTTTCTCTGAACTATTAAATGTACCAAAAATCGAAATCTTTCATATTAAAACGAGCATGCTCATAAAATATAATTATTTTTCAAAAGTTAAATTCAAAGATAAAATTTAAAGTTAATACAAAGACAAAATTTTCGATACATCGAAAAATCAATTTCTCGCATTAGGGCCGTTGAAGATTTCCGATATATCTAATACAACAAACTTATACAGCTGAAAAAACGGTAATTTACGCAATAAAATTTATAATTCGATGTTTTTATGTGTAAATATTACTAAATTGTTTAAAAACATCATCATTTAGATTGTTTTTTCTCTGCAAATCAAGAGTTGAGTGTAATCACCGTTTTTTTTTTATTTTTGATAACCCAGAAAAATGTATTTAGCATTCCCAGCCCCTTTGAGGGAGGAAGCTGGGGTATGTGGGACTCAGACTGAAGGCCCACTACCCACTAAAAAACTGGGGAGTGACTCAATCGAGGGCCCCACGGCCTCGTCCAGAGTGGACGATTTCAATGGGGTGATCCCTCGGGCGCCCACACTGGACCGGAAATAAAGAAAAAAGGTTTCCGGCAAAGATGGCTCTCACCCCATCCGCCCGGATAAGAATAAAATAGGAGAGGCCCTCACCAACTCCTCCTTTATTTTAACTTTATCTTATCTTAAATATATAATTTAATTATAAAAGAAAGTAATTAATTATCTTATCTTAAATATATAATTTAATTATAAAATATTGAATTTAATTATCTTAAGAATATAATTTAATTATAAAATATTGAATTTAATTATCTCATCTTAAGAATTGGTCTCAGTGAGGGCATAAAAAACCACGACATACATTCTGTGTACATACATTCAGTAATACATATACTCTGGGCACCAGGGATGGCGAAACTGTTTTCATGTTAGCGCCGTCAAAGTTTATTTAAGTCAAGTTTAGAATATTTTACTAATATTACCGTATAATATACTATATAAGCGCCATATTTTAATAATAAAATTACAAATTCATATTATAAATAAAAATATAAAAAATATATATGTAATATACAAATAATAAATATAAAAAATAAATAAAATAAGAAAAATAGAATAAGTAATAAAATACAGATGGAATAGATAAAAAATAGAAACAGAAAATCGAAAAAATATTTAGAAAATATAAAAAAAAAAAGAAAAATGTTAAATATAATATGTTAAATGATTAGCCTTCGGGCACATCAATATATTGTGTTATTATAAATATGACAAAAAAATAAATAATATGTAATAAAATAAAAAGCATAGTAAAATAAACGAAATATGAAACGTATTAAATAACCTAATTTCATTAATTTGTATAATTCAAACTAAAAAGTAAGAAGGCCAAACTTAAAAAAATACGGTCACCCTTCGCGAAGTATCTTCACGCCTAATCATCTTTTATTTCTATCAAATACAAGAACCTATAAAAATATAATTTTATTTTTGTGCGCGCCATCAATATTACCAAACGTGCCAACGTTTCGCCAACCCTGTTCTGGACGACCTCTCTCACATTTTTTACAACAAAATTTCAGTTGTGTTCTCTTATTAAAGAAAAATATACATCGATAACAATATAAATACATTATAACATTACAGTGGGCCCCGTACAACGAACGCCTCTAATTTACATGGACAAAAATGCGACTCATACAATGAACCGTACGGGGGCAGTTTTTTCGAAATGACATGCCGCCATGTGCGTTTTCCTCCCCAAGGTCTACTAACATCATCTCTCGCTCCCGTGAGTATTTCCTATGTTTATCCCTCATATAACAGCACTGCGCCTTCATTTTTCCAATTTTTTGATACTGCTTGGAACGGATTGATTGAATTCATACAGATATATTTGGGAAATCGCGTTTCACACAACGAACGCAGTCTGGGAACGAATTACTTTCATTGTACTGGGTTCCACTGTATAACATCTGTAAATACATGTGTACATTACATTTACATTACAACATCAGTAACATGCATCTATGCATGATATATAAAATATATACATTTTGGCAAATGATTATTAACACTTATTCAATGTTCACGCTCGACAACGCCAAAAATGCATTATAATTTGACATATCCTTAAAGGGATCCCTTTGAGGAGTTCATTCAAAAAACAGTGACATGTAGCAAAATCATAAATGTAAGAAATATAAAAAATATAAGAAAAAGGAACAAACTCACCCATTTTCGCGGATTTCCAAACCGTGGACTTCCCTTCGCTGATTTCCATATCGCAGTGCCGCCGCATTGTACCTGAAAATATCGGCCACAAAATTTCAAGTATTTATAAATATATCACACTAAGTAATTCATTTAATTCACTAAAGGAGGTTCAGAGCCCGCCCACAAAAAATAAAATCACCCTTTTGGGGTCACAAATGGTCATTTTGTAAAAACCAAATTAATCAACTAAAATGGTAAACTAAAAAAAAATATACTCATCTTTTGCAAAGTATCTCCACGACGAATTTTCCTTCGCTGATTCCATCCACTAATACTCAAACTGTTATAGTTAGTAATATATACTATTTTAGTTAGTAAAACATTGGTGTCCCACTGAGGGGCTTCACCCAAAAATATGAACTAAAATATTGGTGTCCCACTGAGGGGCTTCACCCAAAAATATGAACTAAAATATTGGTGTCCCACTGGGGGGCTTCACCCAAAAATATGAACTAAAATATTGGTGTCCCACTGGGGGGCATCACCCAAAAATATGAACTAAAATACTGGTGTCCCACTGGGGGGCTTCACCCAAAATATATATAAATTATTTAGAATAATATAATACTGGTGTCCCACTGGGGGGCTTCACCCAAAATACATATAAAATATTCATAATAATATAATACTGGTGTCCCACTGGGGGGCATCACCCAAAGCATATAAAATAAAACATTGGTGTCCCACTGGGGGGCTTCACCCAAAGCATACAAAATAAATTCCTGGTGTCCCACTGGAGGGCATCACCCAAAATATATAATAAAGGAAAGGTCTCACACTAAAGGAGCTCAGGAAAAACATGCAAAACAAAATATTGGTATCTCAATGAGGTCTTAAGTGATATCACATGAAATGTAATATTGACGTTCCAGGACCAGTCGTCATCAAAATTCAATATTAAAACAATAAAGATGTTCCACTTAGGGCAACTAACAAAATATATTTATTAAAATGTGTAGCATCATAGATTTCAATTTTTATTACTCTCTTTTATTAATCCCAACACCAAATCGCATAAACGCATTTTGCCCGAAGGCATCCCAGCACCAATTGCCCGAAGGCAATCCCCACACATATAATTGCCCGAAGGCAATCCCAGCACCAATTGCCCGAAGGCAATCCCCACACATATAATTTTGCCCGAAGGCAATCGCATGAACGCATTTTGCCCGAAGGCACCCAACACCAATTGCCCGAAGGCAATCGCATGAACGCATTTTGCCCGAAGGCACCCAACACCAATTGCCCGAAGGCAATCGCATGAACGCATTTTGCCCGAAGGCACCCAACACCAATTGCCCGAAGGCAATCGCATGAACGCATTTTGCCCGAAGGCAATCCCAGCACCAATTTGCCCGAAGGCAATCCCCACACATATAATTGCCCGAAGGCAATCCCAGCACCAATTTGCCCGAAGGCAATCCCCACACATATAATTGCCCGAAGGCAATCCCAGCACCAATTTGCCCGAAGGCAATCCCCACACATATAATTGCCCGAAGGCAATCGCATGAACGCATTTTGCCCGAAGGCACCCAACACCAATTTGCCCGAAGGCAATCCCCACACATATAATTGCCCGAAGGCATCCCAACACCATGTCGCATAAACGCAATCTTTGTATTAAAGGCTCAATTTATAATTAAAGTACATTACGTTCTCTTTCAATTGTCGAAAAATATATAGCTCCTTGGGGACTCACCTAAACCACATAATAATTTATTGGTGTCTCTTAGGGCGTAATGATTGTAATAAAATATTCGCTCCTCAGTGAAAGACCTTTCCTCGACACATACTACAAAATACTGGTGTCCCACTGGGGGGCTTCACCCAAAATATATATAAAATATTTAGAATAATATAATACTGGTGTCCCACTGGGGGGCATCACCCAAAACTTAAATTAAAATATTTAGAATAATATAGTACTGGTGTCCCACTGGGGGGCTTCACCCAAAATATATATAAAATATTTAGAACAAAATAATACTGGTGTCCCACTGGGGGGCTTCACCCAAAACTTAAATTAAAATATTTAGAATAATATAATACTGGTGTCCCACTGGGGGGCATCACCCAAAACTTAAATTAAAATATTTAGAATAATATAATACTGGTGTCCCACTGGGGGGCTTCACCCAAAATATATATAAAATATTTAGAATAATATAATACTGGTGTCCCACTGGGGGGCTTCACCCAAACTTAAATTAAAATATTTAGAATAATATAGTACTGGTGTCCCACTGGGGGGCTTCACCCAAAATATATATAAAATATTTAGAATAATATAATACTGGTGTCCCACTGGGGGGCTTCACCCAAAGCATATAAAATAAAACATTGGTGTCCCACTGGGGGGCTTCACCGGAATATTTTTAAAAAAATATAGTGTGACCTGAACTTAATTATAAAGACAATGATAAATATTAACCCTAGAAAGACCGTGGGGTCCGTGCGGACCCCAAAGCGGTTTTTCTTCCGCTGTAGCTCTTTTGTTTGTCATTGTAAAATGTTGAAATTCGGTGACTTTTCCTAACTTTTTTCAGGCTTTAACCCGGTGTTTTCAGATTTCCAAAATTCCTTCTAGTTTCCGAGTAAAAAATTACACTCCCGCGAAAGACCGTTGGGGTCCGTCCGGACCCCAGACTATTTCCTATGATTTTCAAGTTCCCACGCTTCTTGGGCGCTCAAATCTCATAGATAATGAATAATGGGTGCCGAATAAATGCAAAAACAGCTCTTCTAGCTTGTTTATCTAAAAAGATTTTAAATTATATAGCTAAAGATACAATGTCGAGCATTGTTTTTCGCAAAATGTGTGCCTTACTGTTCTTAAGAGTCATATTCTTTTTTCATTTTTGTTTTGACTTCTTTGTTCTGAGCTCTTTATGCCCCCATATTCGCTGTTTCATCAAAACTCGAAAACGCTGTTAAATTCGGACTTTGTCAACAGTCAGAAGCAAATCACCCAACAGCTTGGTTCTGAATAATTGAGGGTTTTGTAACATAGCGGTCATTTAGTTTTTTTTGTGATTTTTGGAAACAAAAAGAAAAAAATCAAACATCCAGTCACCATGTGCAGGTGAGTAATCTTTTACCTTAAATTTCAAATATACCCTTTGGTGAACATATTTACAATTAGACTGGATACACAAATGTCACATTTTGTTTAGGCAACTGAAACCTCAGGAAATACGAAAGATTCTCGAGGACAGTTTGGAGGAATCTGATGAAGAGAGTAGTGAAAGTTGCAGTGACAATGAAATAGATAGGATTATTTCATGTGACTCAGAAGAAGGAGAATGCAGTGATGATGAAGATTCCGAAGCTCAACCCCTTCCTGATGAAGAAACGGAAATGTTTTTCTCCAAGAACGAAGAAGAAATTTGGCTGAAAAACCCCATGGGTAGTACGGAAGGTAGAAAAAGTAAAAAAGATATTCTAGTTGAACAGTGTGGGATAACTCGCTTCGCAAAAACTAGAATTGTTGATTTACAATCTGCGTTCCTCTTTTTCTTCCGCAATTCATTACTCGAAAAAATTGTTAAATGGACAAACAAAGAGGGGCAATTGCATTACAAACAAAATTGGGTAAATACAACCCTGCAGGAAATAAAGAGACTTTTAGGTGTGTTAATTCTGATTGGGGTCTACAAATCGAAAAATGAAGAGATTAGTCAGCTGTGGAGCCAAATAGATGGCAGACCCATTTTTAGTAAAATAATGGGTCGAAACCGGTTTAAAGAATTATTACGGATTCTTAGATTTGATAATGCCGAAGCTCGCCGAAAACACAGATCTGATAATAAAACTGAGCCTATCGATGACATTTTTCAAGAATGGAATAAATACTTGGGTGAGGGTTATAAACCGGGGTGGTGTCTTACCATTGACGAGCAACTTGTCACTTTTCGTGGACGTTGCCCTTTTAAGCAGTATTTACCTGCCAAACCCGGTAAATATGGTCTAAAATTTTGGGCCCTCTGTGACTCTGAAACAAGCTACTGCTTGAAACTAATGATTTACAAGGGCAGAGAGACGGGGGAAAAACGGGCAGTAAATGTGGGTGAAACGGTGGTGAAAAATCTTGTTTCGGACTATTTAAATACAGGGAGAAATATAACCTGCGATAATTTTTTTACAAGTATCAGACTAGCTCGGTTCTTGCTCACCAAAAATACAACAATTGTGGGCACAATTAGAAAAAACAAGGGCGAACTTCCACCAGAATTCATTAGGGGTAAAAGATCAGTTGGGTCCAGTTTGTTTGGTTTTCAACCTGACGTAACAATTGTTTCTTACTGCTCCAGAAAAAACAAGGCGGTCACTCTTTTGTCTACACATCATCATGATGACAAAGTGGATGAGCAGAAAAAACCAGAAATTGTTTTATCGTATAACGCAACCAAAGGTGGGGTGGATCGCATGGACCAAATGACTAGATGTTATTCGGTAAAAAGAATGACCCGAAGGTGGCCATTGGTTGTGTTTTATAACATGATAGACATAACAGCCCTAAACGCCTATATATTGTGGCTCTCAGTAAATGGTGAAAAGAAACTTCCAAGAAGAAAATTTTTAATAGACTTAGGGAAACAGTTAGCCGACGTCAATTTAGAATTCCAAGAACTTGAGGTTGCTACCACTGCAGATTCTACCACAAAGAAAAGATGCCACATTTGTCCCAGAATTAAAGACAAAAAATGTAAAACTCATTGCTCTCGTTGCAAACTGAATGTCTGTCCTGAACACTCTCAAGTATTTTGTAAAATATGTAGCGAAAAGTTATAAAACAAAAAAATTTTACATGAGTGATTTATCTTACTAATGTTTGTTGCGTTTTTCAATTATTTTATATTCAATAAAAATGCTTATTTTTACATTTTCGACTTTTTATTAATCCTTTAATTCGCCTTCAATAAAAAAATGAAAAAAAACCATCGAGAAAAACAAAGGAACTAGCGCAAAGTCTCTGGGGTCCGCGCGGACCCCAGCGGTCGTTCGCGGGAGTCTGAAATGCCGGTCTTTCCAGGGTTAATATAATAAAAAAAAACTCACCCTTTTTGGTTGAATTCAATCCGCTGGATATTTCTTCGGTGATTTCATGTATTTGCAGTCGCTGGCATAATTCACGCTCTTTTGTACATGAAAAATATGACAATGAAATTTAATTATTGACGAAAATTTTGCTCCCAAACATATAATTTTTTGTATAATTTCCATATAGGGCCCACTACACAAGGAAATTAAATTCAGACGTTACGGGGGATTTCTCATAAAACAGAATAATAAACATAACATATATAAACTGAAAGAAATACACTCACCACTAATTGAAGATTCTCCAGTGAAACCTTGAAGTTCTCCTCGCTGATTCTATTACTGTATCTCCCGTTCGTTGTGCCTGAAAACATCGACAACAAATTTTAAAATATTTATAATAATTTCTCCCTAAATAATTAATATTCTCAGTAAAAGATTGTTTAGGACCCACTAATAAAAATTCAAATCACTTATTGGGCGCACAAATGGCTAGTTTGTGAAAACTAAACAAAATATCAAGAAAAGATAAGCTAAAAAAATTACACTCACCCTTTCTGAAGTATCTAGAAGTCCATTCTTCTTTCGTTGATTCCATTCACTAACACTCCCGCACATAATTTTGCCCATAATGCATTTCGACGCATAATGAAAACTTTTTGATGTTTCACAAAAAAGAATCATCTCAAAAATTTTATTTTCAAATGTGATGAGCCACTAAGAACTTAACCCAAGCTATGAGATTGAATATCAGTGACCCATTCAGGAACATCACCCTTAAAATGCAGGTGCCCAACTGCAGCTTATTCAAAACATATATGATTTAGTATTAATAAACACATAAAACTGCCCGAAGAACAGGCCATGCATAAATCCCGAAAGAAACAATCCACCACCATTATGCATACCCGCAGGTTATGCATAAATCCCGAAAGACACAATCCACCACCATTATACGTGCCCGCAGGCCACGTATAAACCCCAAAGAAACACTCCACCACCATTATGCGTGCCCGCAGGCCACGCATAAACCCGAAAGACAGTCCACCACCATTATGCATACCCGAAGGCTATGCATAACCCCGAAAGACACAATCCACCACCATTATGCATGCCCGCAGGCCATGCATAAATCCCGAAAGAAACAATCCACCACCATTATGCATACCCGAAGGCTATGCATAAATCCCGAAAGAAACAATCCACCACCATTATACGTGCCCGCAGGCCACGCATATACCCGAAAGACAGTCCACCACCATTATGCATACCCGAAGGCTATGCATAACCCCGAAAGACACAATCCACCACCATTATACGTGCCCGCAGGCCACGTATAAACCCCAAAGAAACACTCCACCACCATTATGCGTGCCCGCAGGCCACGCATAACCCCGAAAGACACAATCCACCACCATTATGCATGCTCGAAAGCCATGCATAAAATTCCCTGAATACAAGATGAGTATAAATATACTATATATAAAAGAACAGGCTCACCCATTTTCGCAGAACTCAAACCTGAGGATTTCTTTTCGCTGATTCCATCTAAATGCTGTCGCCCGCTGAGTTTCCACTCTGTTTTACCTGAAAACTTCAGCAACGAAAATTGGTATTGTTACTGAAAACCCTCAGGGTAGATAATTAATTTCAAAATTTGATATACCCTCAGAGGCCTTTAAAAATACTATATCCATTTGTTGTGTTCACTCAAAGGACTCAACCAAAAAGACTGCGGTAAATCTAGTGAAATGTAAAAATTAGAGATGCACCGAATCACCGAAAAACTATAAACTATATTTGCTAACATCGATCTCACTAAAAAGCACCCCGAAAGCCCGCGAACATCCTCTCACGGCAGGAGCTCAAGTCATAATGATGGTGGTTGCGCAGTTTCCTCCCTCGGCGCTCCGGTACCAGGAGCCGCCATCCAACGTTGCCGTCTCACCTAATCCATTGTCATTATGAATGTCTATTATTTAGGCACTATTATTATATATATTACTATGATAATTATATTAAGTATATATTATTATTATTACCATCGATATTTTATTTATTAAGTCGGCCCTTGCGTGGGCCGCCACAAATCGGTTAATCATTTTATAGTTTTCCGGGCTAAATGTAAACGAAAACCCAGGCGACGAATTTTTGCTCTACAAATATAATAACCAATACTCACTCTGTACAGTGAATCCAAATACATAGTGTATCCACATATAGTATCCAAACTCACTGACACCAGCACTCTTAACTCACTTCACTCACATATAATTATGCTGAGTAAACCCGGAAATCATTTACAGAGTATTTTAAATTAGTAATTAGTATAAGGAATGAATTTACAATAAGAATAGTAAAAGGAATATAAATAGGGTTAAAAATATTAATAAATAATAAGAGAATTAATATAATAATTAAGAAAATAGTGAATCAAAAATTATTAACAATAAATGAATAATAAATAAATGTAAACGAAAAGTAATTATTAATAAAATATATATATATTATACATAAAACTATAACAAGATATATATATATTACTTTAATTATTAAAATGACTAAAAAGTAAATAATAAATAAAGTATAAAAATTAAATACTATTTATATTAAATTAATTGAAAGTAACTAAAAGTAAAATTAAACATAAGGAATGATAATAAAAACAAACACTTTTTATATAAAATATTCTCGCGACTGACTCATTTCTTATAATATCTTAGTTGTTATACCGCCTAAGATAAACACAGGTTATTATAATAATAATTTTAATATTTTCAGGACACCATCACACGAAGAACTCCCGAACTGTACTGACTGAAAACTGTGGCAGCAGCGACTTATATATCCTCATGTGAGGGAAACAGGGAAAAATGACGCAGCGAATAGATGGCGATGGTTTTGATGACGAAAGCAGGGAAAATATGGCCGTTGTTTTCATGAAGATAAAGCAGAAAAGGTAAGTCTGCTAGTGATTTTATAAATCCAAATTAGTTGCTCCAATTCAGTTGCTACCTAAAATATGAAAATTAATACGCATTCGCTTTGCACCGTTCACAGTCCCACGATAACAGTTTTCAGTTAAGCTTTCATGATTAAATCCTGTATATCCCCATGTGGACATTTTAGTAATAAAAGAGATTTTATTAGGTAAGCATGACTAAGAGCTATACGACTAATAACCCAAAGTTGTATTTTATATTTTTAAAAAGCATTCCCTTATGTCCAAAAACACTCCTGTCTTTTACTACTAATATTATTACAAGTAAACAAATGGAAAAACCCCTCCTGAGCTCAGCTGACGCCTTTGTTTCAAGTTATTCGTAAAACTAACTTTTTCAAACTTTTTCAAACTTTTTCCTGTACTCCCAAATGTACCAAAAAATGAAATCTCTCAGAATAAAACAAAATGCACATAGATCTATTCTTTAGGAAGTAGAGAATTAGAAAAAACCCGTCGGAACCTCAGCTGACGCCTTTGTTTCAAGTTATTCGTAAAACTAACTTTTTCAAACTTATTCAAACTTTTTCCTGTACTCCCAAATGTACCAAAAAATGAAATCTCCCAGAATAAAACAAAATACACATAGATCAATTCTTTAGGATGTAGAGAATTAGAAAAAACCCCTCCTGAGCTCAGCTGACGCCTTTGTTTCAAGTTATTCGTAAAACTAACTTTTTCAAACTTTTTCCTGTACTAATAAATGTACCAAAAAATGAAATCAATCAGAATAAAACAAAATACACACAGATCAATTCTTTAGGATGTAGAGAATTAGAAAAAACCCCTCCTGAGCTCAGCTGACGCCTTTGTTTCAAGTTACTCGTAAAACTAACTTTTTCAAACTTTTTCAAACTTTTTCCTGTACTCCCAAATGTACCAAAAAATGAAATCTCTCAGAATAAAAGAAAATACACATAGATCAATTCTTTAGGATGTAGAGAATTAGAAAAAACCCGTCCGGAGCCTCAGCTGACGCCTTTGTTTCAAGTTATTCGTAAAACTAACTTTTTCAAACTTTTTCAAACTTTTTCCTGTACTCCCAAATGTACCAAAAAATGAAATCTCTCAGAATAAAACAAAATGCACATAGATCTATTCTTTAGGAAGTAGAGAATTAGAAAAAACCCGTCGGAACCTCAGCTGACGCCTTTGTTTCAAGTTATTCGTAAAACTAACTTTTTCAAACTTTTTCAAACTTTTTCCTGTACTCCCAAATGTACCAAAAAATGAAATCTCCCAGAATAAAACAAAATACACATAGATCAATTCTTTAGGATGTAGAGAATTAGAAAAAACCCCTCCTGAGCTCAGCTGACGCCTTTGTTTCAAGTTATTCGTAAAACTAACTTTTTCAAACTTTTTCCTGTACTAATAAATGTACCAAAAAATGAAATCAATCAGAATAAAACAAAATACACACAGATCAATTCTTTAGGATGTAGAGAATTAGAAAAAACCCCTCCTGAGCTCAGCTGACGCCTTTGTTTCAAGTTACTCGTAAAACTAACTTTTTCAAACTTTTTCAAACTTTTTCCTGTACTCCCAAATGTACCAAAAAATGAAATCTCTCAGAATAAAAGAAAATACACATAGATCTATTCTTTAGGATGTAGAGAATTAGAAAAAACCCCTCCTGAGCTCAGCTGACGCCTTTGTTTCAAGTTATTCGTAAAACTAACTTTTTCAAACTTTTTCAAACTTTTTCCTGTACTCCCAAATGTACCAAAAAATGAAATCTCCCAGAATAAAACAAAATACACATAGATCAATTCTTTAGGAAGTAGAGAATTACGGAAAAAACCCGTCGTGAGCCTCAGCTGACGCCTTTGTTTCAAGTTATTCGTAAAACTAACTTTTTCAAACTTTTTCAAACTTTTTCCTGTACTCCCAAATGTACCAAAAAATGAAATCTCTCAGAATAAAACAAAATACACATAGATCAATTCTTTAGGAAGTAGAGAAACGGAAAAAACCCGTCGTGAGCTCAGCTGACGCCTTTGTTTCAAGTTATTCGTAAAACTAACTTTTTCAAACTTTTTCAAACTTTTTCCTGTACTCCCAAATGTACCAAAAAATGAAATCTCTCAGAATAAAACAAAATACACACAGATCAATTCTTTAGGAAGTAGAGAATTAGAAAAAACCCGTCGGAACCTCAGCTGACGCCTTTGTTTCAAGTTATTCGTAAAACTAACTTTTTCAAACTTTTTCAAACTTTTTCCTGTACTCCCAAATGTACCAAAAAATGAAATCTCTCAGAATAAAACAAAATACACATAGATCAATTCTTTAGGATGTAGAGAATTAGAAAAAACCCCTCGGAACCTCAGCTGACGCCTTTGTTTCAAGTTATTCGTAAAACTAACTTTTTCAAACTTTTTCAAACTTTTTCCTGTACTCATAAATGTACCAAAAAATGAAATCTCTCAGAATAAAACAAAATACACACAGATCTATTCTTTAGGAAGTAGAGAATTAGAAAAAACCCGTCGGAACCTCAGCTGACGCCTTTGTTTCAAGTTATTCGTAAAACTAACTTTTTCAAACTTTTTCAAACTTTTTCCTGTACTCCCAAATGTACCAAAAAATGAAATCTCTCAGAATAAAACAAAATACACATAGATCAATTCTTTAGGATGTAGAGAATTAGAAAAAACCCCTCCTGAGCTCAGCTGACGCCTTTGTTTCAAGTTATTCGTAAAACTAACTTTTTCAAACTTTTTCAAACTTTTTCCTGTACTCCCAAATGTACCAAAAAATGAAATCTCCCAGAATAAAACAAAATACACATAGATCAATTCTTTAGGATGTAGAGAATTAGAAAAAACCCCTCCTGAGCTCAGCTGACGCCTTTGTTTCAAGTTATTCGTAAAACTAACTTTTTCAAACTTTTTCCTGTACTCCCAAATGTACCAAAAAATGAAATCAATCAGAATAAAACAAAATACACACAGATCAATTCTTTAGGATGTAGAGAATTAGAAAAAACCCGTCCGGAGCCTCAGCTGACGCCTTTGTTTCAAGTTACTCGTAAAACTAACTTTTTCAAACTTTTTCAAACTTTTTCCTGTACTCCCAAATGTACCAAAAAATGAAATCTATCAGAATAAAACAAAATGCACATAGATCAATTCTTTAGGAAGTAGAGAATTACGGAAAAAACCCGTCGGAACCTCAGCTGACGCCTTTGTTTCAAGTTATTCGTAAAACTAACTTTTTCAAACTTTTTCAAACTGTATTCTGAACTCCCAAATGTACCAGAAAATGAAATCACTCAGAATAAAACAAAATACACATAGATCTATTCTTTGGGAAGTAGAGAAACGGAAAAAACCCGTCGGAACCTCAGCTGACGCCTTTGTTTCAAGTTATTCGTAAAACTAACTTTTTCAAACTTTTTCAAACTTTTTCCTGTACTCCCAAATGTACCAAAAAATGAAATCTCTCAGAATAAAACAAAATACACATAGATCAATTCTTTAGGATGTAGAGAATTAGAAAAAACCCCTCCTGAAGCTCAGCTGACGCCTTTGTTTCAAGTTATTCGTAAAACTAACTTTTTCAAACTTTTTCAAACTTTTTCCTGTACTCCCAAATGTACCAAAAAATGAAATCTCCCAGAATAAAACAAAATACACATAGATCAATTCTTTAGGAAGTAGAGAAACGGAAAAAACCCGTCCTGAGCTCAGCTGACGCCTTTGTTTCAAGTTATTCGTAAAACTAACTTTTTCAAACTTTTTCAAACTTTTTCCTGTACTCCCAAATGTACCAAAAAATGAAATCTCTCAGAATAAAACAAAATACACATAGATCTATTCTTTGGGAAGTAGAGAATTAGAAAAAACCCGTCCGGAGCCTCAGCGGACGCCTTTGTTTCAAGTTATTCGTTAAACTAACTTTTTCAAACTTTTTCAAACTTTTTCCTGTACTCCCAAATGTACCAAAAAATGAAATCTCTCAGAATAAAAGAAAATACACATAGATCTATTCTTTAGGATGTAGAGAATTAGAAAAAACCCCTCCTGAGCTCAGCTGACGCCTTTGTTTCAAGTTATTCGTAAAACTAACTTTTTCAAACTTTTTCAAACTTTTTCCTGTACTCCCAAATGTACCAAAAAATGAAATCTCCCAGAATAAAACAAAATACACATAGATCAATTCTTTAGGAAGTAGAGAAACGGAAAAAACCCGTCGGAACCTCAGCTGACGCCTTTGTTTCAAGTTATTCGTAAAACTAACTTTTTCAAACTTTTTCCTGTACTAATAAATGTACCAGAAAATGAAATCAATCAGAATAAAACAAAATACACATAGATCTATTCTTTAGGAAGTAGAGAAACGGAAAAAACCCGTCGGAACCTCAGCTGACGCCTTTGTTTCAAGTTATTCCTAAAACTAACTTTTTCAAACTTTTTCAAACTTTTTCCTGTACTAATAAATGTACCAAAAAATGAAATCTCTCAGAATAAAACAAAATACACATAGATCAATTCTTTAGGATGTAGAGAATTATAAAAAACCCGTCGGAACCTCAGCTGACGCCTTTGTTTCAAGTTATTCGTAAAACTAACTTTTTCAAACTTTTTCAAACTTTTTCCTGTACTCCCAAATGTACCAAAAAATGAAATCTCTCAGAATAAAAGAAAATACACATAGATCTATTCTTTAGGATGTAGAGAATTAGAAAAAACCCCTCCTGAGCTCAGCTGACGCCTTTGTTTCAAGTTATTCGTAAAACTAACTTTTTCAAACTTTTTCAAACTTTTTCCTGTACTCCCAAATGTACCAAAAAATGAAATCTCCCAGAATAAAACAAAATACACATAGATCAATTCTTTAGGAAGTAGAGAAACGGAAAAAACCCGTCGGAACCTCAGCTGACGCCTTTGTTTCAAGTTATTCGTAAAACTAACTTTTTCAAACTTTTTCAAACTTTTTCCTGTACTAATAAATGTACCAAAAAATGAAATCTCTCAGAATAAAACAAAATACACATAGATCAATTCTTTAGGATGTAGAGAATTAGAAAAAACCCCTCCTGAGCTCAGCTGACGCCTTTGTTTCAAGTTATTCGTAAAACTAACTTTTTCAAACTTTTTCAAACTTTTTCCTGTACTCCCAAATGTACCAAAAAATGAAATCTCCCAGAATAAAACAAAATACACATAGATCAATTCTTTAGGATGTAGAGAATTAGAAAAAACCCCTCCTGAGCTCAGCTGACGCCTTTGTTTCAAGTTATTCGTAAAACTAACTTTTTCAAACTTTTTCCTGTACTAATAAATGTACCAAAAAATGAAATCAATCAGAATAAAACAAAATACACACAGATCAATTCTTTAGGATGTAGAGAATTAGAAAAAACCCCTCCTGAGCTCAGCTGACGCCTTTGTTTCAAGTTACTCGTAAAACTAACTTTTTCAAACTTTTTCAAACTTTTTCCTGTACTAATAAATGTACCA
The DNA here is from genome assembly GCA_028293925.1 of Brueelia nebulosa. Taxonomy (NCBI): domain Eukaryota; kingdom Metazoa; phylum Arthropoda; class Insecta; order Psocodea; family Philopteridae; genus Brueelia; species Brueelia nebulosa. The sequence goes on from JAQIBA010000104.1 coordinate 144,846, forward strand.
AAAAATGAAATCTATCAGAATAAAACAAAATGCAAATAGATCTATTCTTTAGGAAGTAGAGAATTAGAAAAAACCCGTCGGAACCTCAGCTGACGCCTTTGTTTCAAGTTATTCGTTAAACTAACTTTTTCAAACTTTTTCAAACTTTTTCCTGTACTAATAAATGTACCAAAAAATGAAATCTCTCAGAATAAAACAAAATACACATAGATCAATTCTTTAGGATGTAGAGAATTATAAAAAACCCGTCGGAACCTCAGCTGACGCCTTTGTTTCAAGTTATTCGTAAAACTAACTTTTTCAAACTTTTTCAAACTTTTTCCTGTACTCCCAAATGTACCAAAAAATGAAATCTCTCAGAATAAAAGAAAATACACATAGATCTATTCTTTAGGATGTAGAGAATTAGAAAAAACCCCTCCTGAGCCTCAGCTGACGCCTTTGTTTCAAGTTATTCGTAAAACTAACTTTTTCAAACTTTTTCAAACTTTTTCCTGTACTCCCAAATGTACCAAAAAATGAAATCTCCCAGAATAAAACAAAATACACATAGATCAATTCTTTAGGAAGTAGAGAAACGGAAAAAACCCGTCGGAACCTCAGCTGACGCCTTTGTTTCAAGTTATTCGTAAAACTAACTTTTTCAAACTTTTTCCTGTACTAATAAATGTACCAGAAAATGAAATCAATCAGAATAAAACAAAATACACATAGATCTATTCTTTAGGAAGTAGAGAAACGGAAAAAACCCGTCGGAACCTCAGCTGACGCCTTTGTTTCAAGTTATTCCTAAAACTAACTTTTTCAAACTTTTTCAAACTTTTTCCTGTACTAATAAATGTACCAAAAAATGAAATCTCTCAGAATAAAACAAAATACACATAGATCAATTCTTTAGGATGTAGAGAATTATAAAAAACCCGTCGGAACCTCAGCTGACGCCTTTGTTTCAAGTTATTCGTAAAACTAACTTTTTCAAACTTTTTCAAACTTTTTCCTGTACTCCCAAATGTACCAAAAAATGAAATCTCTCAGAATAAAAGAAAATACACATAGATCTATTCTTTAGGATGTAGAGAATTAGAAAAAACCCCTCCTGAGCTCAGCTGACGCCTTTGTTTCAAGTTATTCGTAAAACTAACTTTTTCAAACTTTTTCAAACTTTTTCCTGTACTCCCAAATGTACCAAAAAATGAAATCTCCCAGAATAAAACAAAATACACATAGATCAATTCTTTAGGAAGTAGAGAAACGGAAAAAACCCGTCGGAACCTCAGCTGACGCCTTTGTTTCAAGTTATTCGTAAAACTAACTTTTTCAAACTTTTTCCTGTACTAATAAATGTACCAGAAAATGAAATCAATCAGAATAAAACAAAATACACATAGATCTATTCTTTAGGAAGTAGAGAAACGGAAAAAACCCGTCGGAACCTCAGCTGACGCCTTTGTTTCAAGTTATTCCTAAAACTAACTTTTTCAAACTTTTTCAAACTTTTTCCTGTACTAATAAATGTACCAAAAAATGAAATCTCTCAGAATAAAACAAAATACACATAGATCTATTCTTTGGGAAGTAGAGAATTAGAAAAAACCCGTCGGAACCTCAGCTGACGCCTTTGTTTCAAGTTATTCGTTAAACTAACTTTTTCAAACTTTTTCAAACTTTTTCCTGTACTCCCAAATGTACCAAAAAATGAAATCTCTCAGAATAAAACAAAATACACATAGATCAATTCTTTAGGATGTAGAGAATTAGAAAAAACCCCTCCTGAGCCTCAGCTGACGCCTTTGTTTCAAGTTATTCGTAAAACTAACTTTTTCAAACTTTTTCAAACTTTTTCCTGTACTCCCAAATGTACCAAAAAATGAAATCTCCCAGAATAAAACAAAATACACATAGATCAATTCTTTAGGATGTAGAGAATTATAAAAAACCCGTCGGAACCTCAGCTGACGCCTTTGTTTCAAGTTATTCGTAAAACTAACTTTTTCAAACTTTTTCCCTGTACTCCCAAATGTACCAAAAAATGAAATCTCTCAGAATAAAACAAAATACACATAGATCTATTCTTTATGAGGTAGAGAAATAGAAAAAACCCCTCCGGAGCTACTCCGTCGTTTTTGTTCATTTTTATCAGTAAAACTGACTTTTTGAAGAGTGTCTTAGTGAGTGCATCCGTTTTTCTTCCTGTGGGACTCCCCCTACTACGTCTAAAACAGCATGTACTGTTTATTTTTGCTTTTAATAATGTAGAATTGAATATGTTTTACAATGCCAGGTATAAATTGAGAACATAATTATACAAGAAATTGCAGTAAAAAATAAATTTCACCCAGATGTAAATTAAAAACACGGGACATTTGTCTTTCCCGATGAACTTCGCTGGGACACCGGGACAAGAGTGTTGAAAACGGGACGAAATGTCACTTTATTATATAATTCAAAAGGAAGGTCAATAAATATGAAAATAAAAACGCGTAACTTAGAAACAATTTTCTATTATTGTTTTTGCCATTTATTGCATATTCACTTCAAATACTTCATTTCATTATTTAATTAGGAAATAAACTGAAAACACTTTGTTAAGAGATTCATTCCAACAAAAAAAATACAATCATTACAAAAGGTAAAAATGGGCAAATTTTTAGTCGAGTAAAAAAGTACATACAAATAATTGTTCAGTAAAAACTTTTGCAAAAATGAAAATTACACTAAATTAAATAAAATTTTCACTATGAAAGGGTACAGTTTTTTTTTTTAGTGTTTGTTTGTGTATCTTAAACTTTCCATTTAAAATTAAAACACAGGCTTAGAAAGTTATCCGATTGGGGGTTAAATAATAATAATAATAATAATACATTTTTTTTTAACTTGAGATAAAAAATTTCAAAGCACAACTGTTAGCTGATAGAAAATGATGTAACCCACTGCATATCCAACCCAAGAATATTAAAATCACTGACAGAAAAAATAAGTTATTAATCTGAAAATGAAGGTCTTTTCTCACTATGTTTCTTTGTGAATTCTTCCGCGTTTTTAATGAATTTCTTCTTATCCTTCAAAAATTCCTCCGCTAATTCTGTGCGCAATGGGTGTTCCGGTTCAGGATCATTGACTAATGCAAGTAAAGCCTGAATAACTGAAAAAAAAAACAAAAACAGAATTATGTTAGTGTTTGTTTTGACAAAATTTTACTCTGGTATAAATAACCAACATAATATTCATTATATATTCCTTATATCCAATATAACATTCCATTGTATATATTAGAACAGAAATATATTAGAATGTATATATTACAATGGCTATTTAATTAAAAATATCAAATCTTTTCAGGTGTTAAACTTGTGTTCCTCAACTCAACAGCACACAACATCAAGAAAAAAAATTGAACAACAATGTGAAAAATCACACTGAAGGTAAGTTTTTTTTGCTGTTCTATCTTTGCAATCTATTGTTTGACTGCAATCCCAAACTGTTTCCATGCGTGCGAATAAAGTTGAAGACCATTAACTCAAACAATATCTTCTTCATTTATGTATGATTAATGAAGAAGTTAGACAAGAATTGGTTTTACAAGAAAAAAAAGACACTTACCTTGATCTGTTCTTGTGGCTGGTTTCCAATTGTCGGCAAAAATGATTGGTAGACAAACTTGGCCTTTTTCATCGATATTTGGGTGATAAATTTTTGTTTTAAAGTTAATCTTTGGTGGTTTGAATGGGTATTCTGCTGGGAAATTTATTTCTATCCTAAAGGCACCTTTGTTATATGGAGGATTATCCTGAAAATAAATTTTCACAAATTCATTCCACTCTGTATTATCAAAGACACAATGAAGATCTGACATTCAGTTTTACATACAGCACATTACAAGTTTTTTTTAAAACTAATAGGAATATGTTGTAATTTAATTATTTATTGAAAATTGATATATTATAGTTTAAATTGAGAAAAACTACAAAAAATTATATATGAATTGAATAATAGAAATGAAATAATAAAATAAAAATAATTGCCTTCTTTTTATTATCAGTCTAATTGAGAAAACAATTTGATAAAAATGTCTTTTGTAATATTGCATGAAAACCTGCAATGAGTCAACTTTTGGTGAATTTAGAAGAATTTTAATGGGAAAGTAATCAATTTAATTATTTCTGCCAAATCAGTGAAAAAGAAAAAGTCGTATTCAATACGATGTTTGCAAAAATTAGTCATTTCTAATTCCGAAAATAAATGGTAATTTGTGGAACTACAGAAAATTCTTAATTGTTTCAACACGAAATGCCCTGTCTAAGCAAGATTTTCCACGGCGAATAATTTCTAGTTTTTGGAAACTCGGTATGACAGCTTAATTAGAATTTCCAAATTTTACAGTCTTCATGACGCTGTAATTTCTAAATGTTCTAGAAACTTTATTCATTAACATACCGGCACGATAAGTCCTTGCCAAGTAAGCATATTACTTTCATCCACTTGTATGTCTCTGAATGCCTTCACCCCGGACTTTCGAATGTCATCGAGCTCCTGTAATTTTTCAAAAATATAAAGAAAGATTATCTACCTGAAGCTTTTCAAAACGCAATGTTGCAGACATTGCGGCTTTTCAACATTTCACATTTTATTCTTTAATTATGAAATACAGAAAAGGGCTTATTCAGTTAAAAACCCCGTTGTAAATAATAAAAATTACAGTATAAAAATAATACCAAAATTAATTCTAAATATATACCTTTTGCAACCTTTTTGTCGCCGCCATTTTGACATTTAATTACCACAGAGGAAGTATTTGGTAGGAATCCAGAATATGAGTAACGGGTCTCTAAATTTCATCGTGGTTTTAGATAAAATAATTAAATCCACGACGGAATCGGAAAAATAAGTCCTTAATTTTTTTGCATTCTTTAAAGTTTTTTTTTGCCAATGAACATTAATGTTTTCAATGTTCGGCGATATGCATTATAAAAAATGTTTTCTTACAATTTCATCAAGTTATTATTTAAGGTAAATTTCCAAACTCTTGTGAAGATGATTCAAGTTTATGTTATTTGTGATTTATTATTAAAAATTTCTATTAATATCACGGGTTTATGTATATTAATTTAACCCGTTTTATTTTTTAAATTTTATTTAAGTTAAAAATATAATCCATTAGAATTTTTGATTTGGTTCTTTTAATAGAATTTTGATTTTAAAGAAAAAAGGATACCAAATTTATTAGACTAATTTATATTTACTCATATTTTTTTTAGGTTACTGTAAAGGAATTTTTAAGAAGTAAAAAAATTTAACTTAAAATGATATCTAATAAAATAGGAAAGATCCAGTCTTCATTTGCCAAGAAGATCTTGAGGAGAATACTGCAGAAAAATTCCAGCCTCAGTTATAGTTCCTCCAATAACAATAACTCAAATGATGTGACACCCAATACTGCTCAAGAGTCAGTTGCTGAAAATGAAAGCTGTTACCTGCAGCCATTTCCCAAGAAAAAGTATGGCCTTTCTAAAGTTGATGAAAAGGATTTGGAAACAGTGGAGCGCTTAAAGAAAGGAGATACTTTTTATCCATACAATGGGCCTTATGAAAGAACAAGGAAAATTCTTGCAGAAGACATGAAGCGTGTTGTAAGAAAATGCTTTTATACTTTAACTGGTGTTAAGTCAGGGCCTCTTGAACCAGTTTTCTTTCTAAGAGAAACAGATATTTTAATCATTGGCGGTGGCATTCTTGGCCTTACAATTGCCTACACCGTTAGGCAACAATTTCCTCATGGATGTAGTGTCATGGTTGTAGATAAGGATAGCACATTTCCTCCTGTATCCACAAATTTGAGTCAGGCCATGGTCACCCATCAGCTGTTCACTGATGAGGAAGAAATCCCCATGCTGAAATATGGAGCTGAGTTTTTTTCATCCTTTTCTAGACACACAAAGATAGATGATCATACAGGATTTAAATTGCCTTATGAACCACTCGGATCACTGGTTTTGGTGGATGATTCCAATGTTGAAAAAGCAATAAAGAGAAATGAAGCACTCAAGAAGCATGAAATACATAATAAAGTGTTGGATTGTGAAACCCTCCAGAGAAAGTTTCCCTGGTTAGATACTAAAGACCTCCTGTTTGGGAGTTTGGGCATGGGCAATGAGGGTATCATTGATCCATGGGCATATTTATGTGGCTTGAAAAGTAAATGCCTAAGTATGGGAGTTAAATTTGTAACAGCTGAAGTAATTGAATTTGGATACAATGAGAATATACCTTTTAGAGTGGTTTGTAAATTGCCTGATGGCTCTTATAATTCAATTGATTTTGCCAGATGTGTGATGGCTTGTGGCATGGAAGCTTTAAATCTGACAGAACTGCTAAACTCATCCGATAAGTTAAACATTGTGGTGAAATTGCCCATGCAGGAGAGGATGAGGTATGAATATTGCTTTTATAACCCAGAGGGACCAGGACTGAACACTCCCATGGTCATAGATTCAAATGACACATATTTCAGAAGGGAAGGGATGGTCGGGCATTACGTGGCCGGTGTATCATCGGTCCCTTTCAATGAAGAGGAGGAAAATGACCCGCGCCACATCTTCGAGAACAAAGTGAAACCCTTTTTGACCAAAAGGGTTCCCAAATTTAATAATTTACAATTGGTGAGGGGTTGGGCTGATCTGCAGGAAAGTTGCTATGCAAATGACATAGGAATTCTGGGATGTCATCCCGAAGTGTTTAATATATTATATGCACTCGGATTTTCACATCTCGGGCTGCAGTACATGCCTGCCGTGGCCAGGGCTGTGATGGAAACTCTTTTCTTTGAGGATTACCAAACAATAAACTTTACATCTTTTCAAGCTGAGAATTTGTGGAAGAAACAACATTTAGAAGCAGACAGGAGAAGAAGAGAATTATTAGAATCTAAACGGCGCGTCGCCATTTCTGATTAGTCAATAAAGATAAAAAATAAAAGTAACTAATATATATTTGTCGATATTGTGGGTCTGAACTTTTTTGTAAACGCACACCTTATTTGTTTCAAACGTTATTGTTGAAAAAGATGTGAAAATCTGTCCATTGATCCGTTAAAGCCCCATAATCGAAATGGAAAATACTTATGAAAAATCGATTAATAATAGCCCCAGACAAGGAATCGTTCTCGTTCTCATTTTATAATGAGTTGGTGTCAGACATTTTTGAATTAGATTCTACAATGCAAAGAAAGTGTAAAAAAATATGTAAACTTTATGAAAAATAATACTGTTATACAATAAATATATTTTTAAAAAACTGTGGATTTGCTGTTTATTACTTAATAAAAATTTAAACACAAATGGAAACCCATCAGAATGCGATGAAACTCACACAGATCCCTTAGAAATTTACAGAACTTTAAAAAAATTTCCCAAACTATTCAAAGAAAACTCTTAAATACTTTATTTAATATATAATTATATTTTAAATAATGTTATTATGGTATGATAAGCTAGGAGACAGTCCTAAATGAGCTTTGGGTTATTATATAATATTAATTATTTTATAAATAACTGACCAATAATGTGTTTTATATTTTATGGAGATTATTACTGGGATTTCATTCATATTTTATTATAGCGGATTATAATTTATAAATGCTTATTAGGATTACGTTTTCCAGTGATAAGCGTATGGTTACCACTGGAATTAATTAAAGCTGTGGAAAGAAGTCGGATCCTTTGTTGAAGCAAAATTGGTCTCTAAAGGGTTAATAAAACCCGGGAAATTAGGTATTTATTTTTATTTTTTATTACCCTGTTTATTTATTTATTGTATTGTTTATATATTGAAAATGCGATGCGTTATTGGCACAAAGGCAGTTTTCGAGGAGCGATGCTAGAAGTTCTCCGAAACGTGTACGGGCTCGTAGTCCGGAAGAATCTCCTTCACTTTCTGTCTCCACTTCCATTTCCGGTTTTCCTTGGCTTCCTCCAGCCTCTTCACGGTCGGGTAATCTCGCAGCTTTTTCAGGTATTTCATTTTCAGTTTCCTGCAATCGTCGTCCGTCCCATTAAAACTTTATGAATAATAATTTCAGTTATACTTTCTCGAGGAAGCGATAGGTTAAAATAGTTTGGTAAAAAGAAGTAAAGGACTCACAATTGGTGATGTCTTATGGCCGAATCCCTCTGAATTTCGTACTGCCATCGCTCCTCTTTCGTGAACTGCAGCCATCTTCTGAAATACGTCTCCATTAATTTGAATTCGTACCAGTCGACAGCCACCTGATTCTGTCTCAGTCTTTCCCTGTGCGATTCCATCCACATCGTCAGACAGTTCCTTTTCAGCGTTTGCTCATAAAACGCCTCCGCGCAGCTCACTCTCAGCCCCGTCTGCTCCCTCACCCAAGCAAACCACCCCCGCAGAGTTCTTTCCTTCAACCTCCCCTCGAAGAATGTCACAGCCTGCTGTTGCTGACACTCTCGCAGCCTCATCAGCCTCACCCACGGCCTCAGGCCATGGCTTCGCAAAAGATACACTTTGTAGTGGTCGATCGCCAATCCCGCGCTCACTTTCATCCTCTCCCTCTCTCGTTGGTCTTCTTCCTTTTTCTCTTTCTCCGCTCTTCGCTTTTCCCTGAGTTCTTCCAATCGCTGTCTCTTTTCCTGCTCTTCCTTAAGCTTTTTTTCCTCTTCTCTTTGCCGTTGAATGTTTTCTTTCTCTTCTTCCAGCTTGAGTTTTCTCTCCTCGAATGCCCTCCGACGCTTCATCCTTTCCTTCCTTCTCTCTTCCATTCTTAACAAGAACTTGCTTTCGGTTTTTACACTCACCTTCGCTTCTTGGAGCTTTTGGTGAGCTTCCTTCTGAGACGATATCACTTCTTCCATCAGTTTATTCAACTTCTCTTCCGTCTCCTCATCTTTTTCTCTTTTCCGCAGAGGTTTTCTTCTCATTTCGCCATCGGCTTTGGGAACTGCTTTCTTTTTTTCTTTTACTTTCTTCTCTTTAAGTCTCGACAAAAATCTCTCTATTTTGCTTTCTGTGTTTTCGTTGTTACCGCAGGAGTTTTTCCACTTTTCCGAGGCACACCCTGTGCTTTTCCGATGCACGTCTTTTGCCTGCTCAACTTTCACCTCCTCTTTCACATCAGTGCCATTTTCTAAAAACCGTCTCATTATTTCATCCTTTCCTTCATCGTCTTCGCAGAACCCTTTCTCCTGTTCCCCTTCGACCAAACTCCTCTTCCTGGTAGCTGTTGAATCAGCAATTTTTTCCACTTGCTGTTGGCTGTTTTTGGTTTCCACAGTCATCTCACGGGAGCATCCGAGCCAGGCGTCCATTCTGCGAACCGCATCGCAGGATTCCAACCCCTTGGGCATTCTCCTGTAGGGGTTGACGAGTCTCGTCCGAATGGGGGCAGTTCTGACCCTTTGCTCCGTTCGTTCCAGCTTCTCTTTGATGACGTGTCGATGATTTTCGAGGATTTGTCTAAGTTTTCTAATTTCCGTCTCCACCAGTTTTTCTTCTTTGTGCTTGAGCAGCCTGACGTGATATTCCTCTCGTAAAAGCTTGAATGCTTCGCTTTGGGTTTGCTCTCGTGGCGTTGGGAAAGCTTTGGAGAGTTCTTTAACCTGGAATTTGAAGTAAAATTACAGTAAAATTATGTTTTTGATAAGGGAAATCACTTCATAGTTTTTTCTATAATTAAATAGCCAACAAGTTTTTAATCAAGATAGAAAAGCCTATGTTTAGTTACTATTAATAAAATTTATTTTCCTCCCACGTCTTACCATTTTATGTCTGGTGTCCATTAAAATGTTTGGATCAACGTTTACGCAACTTTTGTTTTCATTTTTTTTAGGAATATCTGTTTGCAAAAGGCAATTATTAATTAGGTTTTTCCAACCTGTTCCAGTAAGATTTAACTGGATATCGGATTTTTTAAATTGATCCGACCAAACTGAATCAGGAGGCATTTTTAAGTTTTCTAGTAAAGCGGAAAAGCCCCGTTCAAACTGAAATGTGTACTTCCCGTTGCCTAGCCAACGGTAGGCGCCATGATGAGAGATGCTTTGATTTAGAGCAAAACCATTGAATCGATTTGGTATTTTAAATTAACATAAAACTGCTCGAAAATCTTTTCGAAATTTACTTATGATTTTATATCAAACCGAAAAGAAATTATTGACTTAAGTGAGTGTTTTGCACAACAATAAAATGCTTGATTTGCTCCTGGTCAGATTTTGCTCAGGTGCTCATTTAAATGACTGGTTGCTCTTGTTTTTTAAGCACTGAATCGTAAGTTTTCGACTTAAATTGCTCAAAATATTCGTAGGGCTTATTATTTTTGAGGAACACTATCGGAGTTAATTAACTTAGCCCTCACGTACTCATTTCTTACGGGGTTGTTTTAGACTCATTAATCCCCTCGCGATTGTCAGCTTAAGTTTTTTTAGTTTATTTCCTGTCACTACTTTGGAATGGTCCTTTAATGAAGCCAGTTTCATTTTGGGTTTTTGTAAAAGATGCTGGCAGTTTTGTTTTTGGTGACATAACCGTCACTTAAAGCCATTTCACAATATTTCTGCCCTAAAAGGCTTAAATGTCAAATGTCACATTCATTTTATCGATTAATATTTAATAAGAGGCAGATATTTTGGTGAAAATTTATGGAATTTCCCAAATGGAATTAACTGCTTATTTACTTTTGGAATCTTCCAAAAATTGGAATTTCGCGTTAGCAAAACTATTGATTAATTTATGAATCATCAAAAATCTAAAGGTGAAATTTCTAAAATTTGTGATGTAAACTGTTGAGTAAGTTAATTCATTAAAAAAAAAAAACAACTAACTAAACTGACCATTGTAATTTTTTATCATTTAGTGTATGTATTTTTTAAGATTTAGTTTTTGATGTTTAATAAATTTATCCATATTAATATTTCAGCTATTTATAAGTTTATTAGTCAAATGAATTTGTTTAAGGATCTTATGTTAGGCATTTTTAATGCTTCATTTAAGATTTGAAAAAGCATTTTTATTTGAGCAGTTAGTTTTTAATTGCATCATTTTAAAATTTACATTTTTTTACTAAAAATACTTGCATTATTGCAATTTGATAGTTGGAAAGACATTTACATCAATTATTGTACAAAACTGGGAATGAAATGTCGAGTTTTGAAAGATGAGGATCTGACAGTATTTGTTGTTTTATTGATTTCAGATGGATGAATAGTGAATAAACATGCACATGTGATTATGAAAAAGAAAATGGAGGGATCTCTTGTGGTTCAGGAAGATCCTCCAAATGCTCTTCCATTGCAATGTGTCCTTAAAGAAAATAACTCATCGAGTGCACAGTGGCAGGATTTTGGGGATAAAGTTCCAGGAGCTCCCAACTCCAGATTCCTGTTTTTGACTGTGAGTCTCTAAAAGTGAAACTAAAATATTATACATAGTTTTTTAGTTTTTATTGAGTTGAACATAAAATTCTGTTGCAGGTTGAATACATTCAAGACAATGCCAACAGTGAAATAGAACTCAGTAATTATTCCCCAAGCATATCAGAGAACGAGAGGCTGAGCCCTTTCGACTCCAACTTCAGTTCTCCTGAAAGATACTCGCCTTTGTACAACACTCTAGTCATACCTACAAGTGGACAATCACAATTTCACAACTCCGTCGTTGTGCTGCCTGCTTCGAGAAATGATTCTCAGCAATTCAGCATCGTCGTCGAGCAGTCACAGGTTGGTCTCCAGCACTTGGCGTGTGTTGCTGTCGGTCTCGGATCGAAACCTGGACGTTTTATTTCAGTTGAAGAGACAGCTGACGGCCGAGGATGAGGGGAAAAATTACCAGGGTCAGGACGGCCTGAAAATAAATTCCGAATCCACCGATGATGTGGCCCCCCATCAGTCTGGCCTCGTTGAGGAAATGAACTGTGATGATAATTCGGAATGTCTCGACGAGAAGTTGATAATCTCCGCTGCAGGAGACTTGCAGCAGGAGACTGCTGTTGGTTCCGTGGAACAGCAGAAACCCGATTTTCTCACCGGCAGAAACTCGTTTTTTCAAGGTAGGTACTCGACTTTGTATTGAACTTTTTGAACACAATTTTTCATTTTTATTATGCACTTCTCTGTTAAAATCATTATCTTTTTTCCAGGTGGGATTCATAAAATGATGCCATCGGCGGATTTCAGTTCGTCTTGCGGCGAACCAAACGACAGCTCTTCGCCTTCGGGTGAAACCGTTCTCCTCAGCGAAGCAGAAGGAGGAGAAAGCAAATCTCTCATATATCCTTCCAAATTCGTCATCAGTTCTGAAAATTTGAAGCAGGATGAGTTGCTTCTATCCGATTCGGATCAGGTCGGTCATCGAAAAACTCGGTGAGCGCCGACTCGACTCGCACATTATCAATGTGGATGTTTTCAGAACAACGACTTGCTCATGAAATCTGAAGCCCTCATGGAAGTGGATTCGTACAATTTGCCGCAGGCTGCTTACATGTCGCCTAGCATCGAGGAGCAGTTGCACATGAACAACATAGAGAAGGTGGACAATGAGTATTTGCTGCCCGATGCGATGGCGTTCGAAGACACCGACTCGAACATCCTCCAGTCGAATTTAGAGGTGTTGACGTCTCAAACCATAGACGGCAGCGCATTGTTGGCCTACGACAAAACTCGACTGCGCCAGCCCAAAAAACACCCTGCTGAACATCTTGGATTTGACTATTGTACGTGTTTTAGTCCTCTCGGCTGCTGGGAATTTTCTTAATTTGAGTTCCTCAAAATGATTATCGGTATTTTCGTTAATGGTTGACATTTCTTGCAGGGTGTGAAGACTGCGAGTTCGGCATAAAATGTTCGCAACACGAAGTGAAAGTCATTTCGGATAAACCCGTGTTGCCCAGAGCCAGGGCAAGTTTACCCAAAGAACTCCTGGCCATCAACAAGCTGCACGAAGGAACCAACGAAGAAGGTAGCCATTATTTTATTTAATCAGTTACAATCAAAGTTTTATTTAAATCGTGGCTTTTAGCAGCCTGATTTTCGGTGAATATTTTAAATTTATCTTTCCACAGGTGTTTTTGCGCGAAAAACAATAATGAGGAGAGTGCAGTTTGGCCCCGTCGAAGGGAAGCTCTTGAAGGACAAAAACGGTTCCAAGTCCATCGATGGAGACGCCCTCGAGTTGCTCCTGGAAGTAGAAACCGGTCAGTTGCTCAAGTTAGACGTCTCTGATGAGCGTAAGTATTTTTTATTTGAATAAATTATACGTTCTAAAATTTCATAATTACAATTGCGTGATTTTATGCTGAAGATGAGTCCAACTGGATGCGGTTCGTGAGGAAAGCGAAAACTCTCAAAGAGCAGAACTTAATCCTGACTCAGCAGGGAAGGTCTCTGTACTTCATAACGACTCGAATGATACCGCCGAGACAGGAACTGAAAGTGGGCTACAGTCAGCAGTACGCAGAGAAGCGACAGCTGAAGGTTTTGGAGGGGCACTCGTGGAACTGCTTCGAATGCACCGCGAGGTTCTCCTCCTCTGATGAATTGCAAAAGCACTTGAATTTTCACGAAAGCGAAAAGGTGAGCCTCGCCTTTCATGATTATGGCCTAAGCCTACGTGAGGTATTACTGTATTCTGACTGTGTTGCCCCGTAGGATTTCAACGAAAGACCAAAGAAGAAGTCGAGGAATTCGTCTCTGCGAGGAGTGGCCAATGCCGTCGTCAGGCGGAGAAATAATCGGATTGCATCGATGGAAAAGAGCTCCGAGGGCACTGAGAACGAGTGCTGGAGTTGTCACAAGACATTTCCAAGAACTTACAGTCTGAGGAGACACTTGATGCTCGTCCATTCGGAGAAAGACAAAGAAAACTCGGGGGTGGTTAAAAATGCGAAGGAAAAATGTGGGAAAGTATCAATGGCGAATACTTTGTTCAAGAAAAAGCCTTCCAATGGTAAGTGTAATTGTTGTCCTTTCTTTGGCTGACGCTGTGAAGTGTGCAGTGAGTGAAAGGGTTTTCATTGCAGGGACTGGGAGCGAATGGCTGTGCACCCATTGCAATCTGACCTTCGATAATCCTTCGGTTCTCAATTTGCACACTTTGACTCACGCCGCTGAAGATTTGGAGTCCGAAGCTGTTTTAGGTGAGTTATTAGGTCTAATTATATTATTATTTTTCAAACTTTTATGATGAACGTGTCTCCACTTTGCTTCCTCTTTAGCAGGCCTACCTTCAGACTTATCCTCGATGTATCACGAGGGAGAATTCCTCGTCGAAAACGGAGACGTTCAGTGTCCTCAGTGCACCCAGGAATTCCCCAGCAAGAGGCAGCTCATCGACCACGTCACCACCCACGGAAAGATGACCCTCAAAAAGTGCTGCCCCGACCCCTCGAAGCCTTTCAAGTGCGACCAGTGCTACAAAGCCTTCACCTCCGACATCAGGCTTCAGGTACCTCACTGCCCACTTTACTCTCCAACCCACTCGCGCATCGCTCACCATTTCCTCTCTTTTGCAGAAACACTCTCTGGTGCATGGGTCGGACGAGGCCAAACCATATCAGTGCGACGTCTGCTTCAAGAGATTCCTGAACAATTCGGCTCTGAGTTGCCATCGGAAAACTCATAACGGTCCGTTCCTCTTACTCGGTTTTACTTTTCCCTTTTTGAACTTATCTGTTCCCTTTATAAAAGGCTCGTTAATTAACTTACAGATGCCAAAATCTTCGATTGTCCACTCTGCAAGAAAGAATTCGACCAGATTTTCGCCCTCAAAGAGCACATCAAAATTCATTCCAACGATGGATTTTTCACTTGCCCTCATTGCAGTAAGGTATAGACACCACTCCTTTTATCCATCTTTCATTTCTAACAATCAAGATGACGCCAACTGATGCAGAATTCGCCCAGAGAAATCGACTCGATTGGTTATCTAAAATACTAGATTTTGTTGGGCAGGTTTTCGAGGGGTACAGCATGATTAGGAAGCACGTGAGGGCGTTTCATAGCGGGCTTCAGCACGTATGCAAAGACTGCGGGAAGGTGTGCCCCACTCTGGACAAGCTGAGGATGCACTCTTTGAAGTAAGTGTTGCTCTGATGAGATATCTCGAAGAAGGACTTGCGACAGGAGAGATAAATGAAAAAAATGACATTTAAGGAATGCATGAAAAAAGGTATAATAGATGAGGGATTTGAGAGGAATGAAAGGGTAAAAACAAACGAAGAGAAAGAGGAAGCGAAAGGAATGGAACGATTTCTTTGTTGCATTATTAGTGCTGTCATTAATATCGAATGTTTGTCCACCATTTAGGCACTCAGACCACCGAGAGTTTCTTTGCGCCAACTGCGGGAAGCAGTTCAAACGGAAAGACAAACTTAAAGAACACATGAAGAGAATGCACTCGGCGGAACGAGAAATGAAACTGATGTCGTTGGCACTCAGAATCCCAAACACGAAAGGCAGAAGGTTCACTCCGAAGGTACGTTCGAGTCTTCAGAGAACCTGAACCACTACAACAGCTAATCTTTCTCTCTCCCTTCAGATGTCCTCCATGGCCTATGATCGTTTTATATACAAATGCAGAAGTTGCATGGTGGGGTTCAAAAGGAGGGGAATGCTCGTGAATCACTTGGCCAAGCGACACCCCGACATCGTTCCAGACACTGTGCCCGAACTGAATTTACCCATTTTGAAAACAACGAGGGATTATTTCTGCCAGTACTGCGATAAGGTATGTAATTTTTTTCGTTTTGATTTACTGAAGTCACGTTTTGTTTCAAATTACTTCTATACCTTTTCTGTTGGCACCCTGACTAACTGTGAAATGCCTTTCAGATTTACAAAAGCAGCTCGAAAAGGAAAGCTCACATCTTGAAAAATCATCCGGGAGCGGAACTGCCCATGAGTAATCGACAGAAGGTACACTTCTTAACCTTTCTCCTGCTTTTGGATTTCATTCAATTTTCACGAGATAAAAATTTTCCATTCAGGGTGGAGTTCCTCATTTGCCGGGCATACCGAATCCGACGTTCTCAAAAACCGTCGGAAGCATAAAAACAACCCCGCACGGATGCAAATGGTGTCATAAACAGTACGCGTCCAAGGCGAAGCTCCTGCAGCATCAGAGGAAAAAGCACGTGGCACTGTTGCCCGAATCACAACAGGTGCGTATGATTAATGAATTGACGATGGACCGAAACGGAAAAATTAAGACGATCGAGGGTTGCAGGTTCCGAGAGTATCGAAGAACCCGAATTCTCCTGTAGGAAGCAAAATCACGGATGGTTCACTCGCTTCGGTCGGCGTCGATCAGTGGAAAGCAAATAAAACCGGCGATGAAGTGACCGCCAGCGACAAAATTAATGCAGACTCTGACACACACATCGAGCAAGGTACAGTGCTTATTTCGAAAAAATCTGTGAAACATTCAAATCGAATCTTCATTCTATAAGGTTCCCTTTCCTGATTCGAAGCATCCTATCTTTCAGGTATTTTCAACATCAATGGCGAACTCTCACAGGATGTCGATTCCGCTTGCAAGAAGACTCTCAAGGTTCGTATCTCCCCACTGATGCCCCAACTCCCAAAAATAAATTATAACGAGATTTTTTCTTTCAGAGCTTACCGGAGAACATTTCCTGCGAGCTGCTTCAGCAGGCCATGAGCGAATTGAGCCAGTCCCTGTCGGAGTACAGACTGCCCTTTGCGGGATCTCAGGAGAACTTCCTCAAGATAGCGGGCGTCAAGGACGGAGGAGACAACATGGCCGCCGCCCAAATGACTCGGAGCTGGCCGGACCTGTCGCCGTACCCGCCGCGCTGATCGCACGACGGAGATCACTTTTGAATTGTTTTGTCGAAAAGCTTCGGCTTTCGAATTGCTCCTGGAAAGGAGTTTGTTTTTGAGGCGAAGCCCGGAGGTGGGTTTCGCGGCTAAAAGGGTTGGAAACTCTTTTTGTGGGGAGGCTCTGCATCGACGAGAGCACGGAGGGTTGTTGTATCCACCCCTTAGAGATTGATTTGCATAGCAGAGTCTCGAAGATTTTGGAAACGATTTGAATTTGTTTTAGATTTATCCGATTTTAGAGCGCTTTAATGCTGAGAATAGTAGAAAGCAGGAGAGAAATATTTTTTTTTCAATAGCAGGTAGACAATAATTTAGTGGCATTTGGCTCATCCAATGAGAGAGTCGCACCAAACGTCGCATTTCGCTTTAGAACTAATTAGCGGTTGGAAAGCGATTGCTTGATTTATCGTTTAAATCACCACTTTAACCCAGTCTAGTGCTAAAATCACTCCGAGTTAGGTTTGTTTTTTTTTCGGTTGTTATCTTTTTTGTTATCATTTAGGGAAATCCTTTGAGTGCCTAAGGGTGCAAGTACAAAGCTTTAACGCATATATTGTAATCGTCGTCTTTGAAGTGACGCCGTGTTTGTCTCGAATCATTTTATGTTTGTAGTTTTAGAATTTGCGTTGCTTCATTTACAGTCTCGCAAATGGGAAAGTCGAGGGGCTTTTTTTGATGTCCTTTTTCGCCCTCGCTTTTGATCATGTTCAGAGTGTATTTTAAGTCAACCGATCAAAGCGAGCTTCTGCTCTTTTCTGCATATTTTGCTTATTTTTCTTTCCCCCCTGCGGTTAATTGTACGGTGTTACGATTTTTAGCGACTCTTTTGCTTCTGTCTTTTGCCCCCATAATTTTGTATGACATAGTTTTCAGCAAAAAATAACCGACGCATCTTAAGCATCAGACACTTGGTTGAAATATTTTCAGTTAAAATGAAGTCAAATCTTATATCTCTTCAAAAACCCTTTCGAATTTAAACTTCGCTTTAAATAATTTTATAATTTATAATTATTTCTAAGTGATTTAATAATTTTCTATAAATAATTTATGTACAATTTATAAGAAAAATTATGTCTTAATTAATTTTTTATATCTTCTGTATAATTTTTTTTTCAACATATTTACTTCTGTCTTTTTCAGTACTATTTTTTCTTCATGACTTCTTAATAGTCTAGTTTCTATATATCTTGAAGCGGTTGCACCCTCCTGTGACAACCGTCATCATCGCACAAATTGTTAAATATTAAGAGAATTATCTTAGTCTACCAATACGCACTTAGTTTAATGCACCAAATAGCAAGTTTAAAACCTCCTCCCTCGGTCGCCATTTGCTTTTTTTGGGATTTCTTTTGATCTATTCTTCTCAGAAGTGTATCTCACACTTTATTTTGTGTTCGGGATTGCAATATCGGCTTTTCAGTATGTTTAGATGTTTAGAAACCATATTAAAAGTTTTAGAAAAAGAAAGAATACACAAGGAGAGAGTAAATATCGCGAAAAATAATTTGCAATTTATAAATTAAAACGGTTTTTTGATCGTTGTACGGTCGGAGTTTCGGATTCAGTCGGATGCTTTCGTGTTCGGTCGGCAATTCCTGGAATCGGTGACGTCACCGAATGCACCGACAGTTAAATTCTGGGAATCGCAATGGCCGTTCAACGGTTTTTTGGTTTTCATTAATTCATTTGTCAGTTGTTCACTTTTATTGTAAAGAACTTTTTGTAATCGTGTTTTTTACCGAGAAAATTAACAATTTCGTGCGGTATATAAATGATAAGTGTAGGAAAACGATCATCTTTGTATTTATTTCATAAAAAAAGGTAAATCTTTATCCAGTCCGTTGTAACATTGCAAATGTTTTAATTTTTTGGCGGTCCCTCATCCAGTGTAAACCTTGCACAAACTTTCTCTACTTCTTATTTCTAGGAGTTTAGCAATGTATATTTATAATCTAAATAATTTATACAAGACAAAAGACTTAGAAACTTGTAAGCGCCGATATTGCAATCCCTTTTGGTGCCCCTTTCTTTTTGTTTTCAAAAATTTGTATTCCTTTCGCTTTCCCTTTCAGACACATTATTGTAACTTTGTTGTAAGCACCGAATTAGTATATTTGCACTGCACACTTTTTCTTCCCCCCTTTTCATTGTCATCCCCAAATACTCTTTTTTTATATACGCGTCTAACACGTAGTTATATTTTTTAATGTGATATTTATAACGTAATTAATTTTCTAAAAAAAAAACATGAATGATAGATGGCAACGCCTGCGAGTGCAGCCGAAAGTGTTTTGTTGTATTGTTGTCATGTTTGAATTTTGATCGAGGAGCACCTGTTCACTCATACAATGAAATTTAGAATATTTTCGTTAATGTCGGAATTGTTCGATTTGTGTGATAGTGACTTTCTGTGTCACTAAGTGTGCACTTTCTTTCGTTGTTCTCTGAATGTCTGTTACGCTCTTGAAAATTTCGACTTGGAAAAAATGGTTTTATTATATATTTGGCGGCGGCCTGAGAGTTTATATTGTATATCGTTGTTTGTTAAATTCCGAAATGGAACGTTTTATTACTTGTATGGAAGGAAGAGAGCAGACATTTTGCTCCAGTTATTGGCCTAACATTAACACTTGAACGGGGAGAACGAGTCATTTCTTTCAGTGCAAATAAGTATGTAAGACACTTATATATATCTGTTTGACAAAGCTGTATAAAACTACAAGCTATACAAACTCACCAAAAATTATAAAAACAATACAAAAACTTACTATAATACAAAAATATCAGAAATTATAAAGATATACTTTAAATCCACATATATATTACAGTGTGTGCATCTGAGTCGTTCCAGTGTTAAGTTTTCGCCAATAATGTTTGTTTTATATTCTGAATTTCGTGAAGTTTTTTCTCATTGATGTGGAGTTATCTTGAATTTTATAATGGAGTTTAAAAATTTTATTAAAATTTTAAAATGTTCAAATGTGAGCGTGCACACTAAAAGTGTTGTCTGAGTTAAACGGCGTTATTGGGTCTATCAAATGAAATTATGCACGATTCTTAGATTATTGAACTTAGTTCGTGTATTTCGGTTTTCATACAGAGAAAAATAGAATGAGGGGACACGGGGGGCGAGGAAAGGGGAGTTTCTACCCCTTGCACTTCTACACCCCCGTGTTATAAGTGTGACATCGAAAGTATATTCGAAAGGAGGCTCTTGAGGGGGACAATCTGCACTTCTGATTGATGGGAGGTATTTATATATTTTAAGTTAAAACTCAACGGTCAAACTGATCATTCATTTTCTCATTATTAAAATTTTGTGGATTTCGAGAAGTTAAAAATGATGGCAACGTCCGCTCTCGAATACTCTTTATTTCGTAACTAACTCTACATTTTTTATTGACATAATGGAAGCCATTCATAGGGAGAATTACTGCAGGAGTGATAAGCCCAGGCTTCGCACTTCTCAATTCTAATAATTTGATGATTTCATTTTGATGGTAATTTGAAATACGTACAATAATATACACTGATAAAGATTTTCTGATTCTAAAATTCTGTGTTATTTTGTATTTATTGCTTTTATTTAATGGATACATGGATAATTTATTGTTTTAAATATACAGAAAATCTATCATCAAAGACATAAAACTAATAATATATATAAGTGCAGATAAGTTTTGCCACACCTCTTTGATGGAAACTTTCGATGCACACAAATCAAATCCACGTATCAGCCGGTCTATATAATGTCTTCGATTTAAATAATGTATATTAGCCATATTTGTATCCGATTGACCGTGCAGATCAATTGCTAACGGAAATTGTATCAGGTACGAAATAAATCATTATTGTGCCTTTCGAACATTGAAAAGGAGCTGACGATCAGCAGCTTTGCAACCCTTTCGCTGGCAATTGCTTTTCCTCGTCCGTCTCCAAGAAAATTTTCTTTTTCACGAAGAAATCACAGATTGAGGGCGTTAAAGTGATTCGTTTTTGGATGAAAACTAAATTTCTCCTTCAGTGTAACGGCGAGGATTCGTTCATGTTCGAAATGAGGTCATTATGACTCCAGTCGCCATCTTACAGTGGCCCCTTTTCATCCCCTAATCGTCTGCGGGGGTGGGTGAAGGGCGAGATCCCAAAATTGACCAACAATCCACTGATACAGTTTTCGGTCTGTCCCGATGAAGCACTTGAATAAGTTTAATCGTAGAATTTGTCACCTTTGTTAACGAAATTCGGGTTCTTTTCATAGCAATATATATTTTTCTACTCTTAACTAATAATTAATGAGTCTGCTAATTAGTTTGCCGTTGAGAATGTCTCCCTAGGGAGCGATCATCGCCTTTTTAATAAGCTTTACACTTTAGAGGGAACGAACATAAAGAAAATGGCGCTTGCGGTAGATAATTAATAAAGTTGAGATAAGGACGTGAAATTATTTTTTTAATAAAGAAAAGTATTTATTAGCGTTTTCGTATGTGTTTGATGTATTTTCTTTAACGTGACGAAATCATTTTGAGTAGTTTAGTAGAGTTGTAAGTTGCAAAAAAAGTATTTCTTCGGTTGCGTTGCCTTTTGGAATAAACCTAATTATAAAAATATTCACTGTTTTCAAACTTTGACCGATCATATATGTAATATTGTATATGTTTTTGTAGCTTTCCTGGGTTTTGTTTACAATAATTATACATTTAAATTACATCCGAATTAAATAAAGATATAAATAATTAAGTAAATATACAAATTTTTTGTCATCGGCTTTTTATATTGTTACAATATGTATTTTATTGTATGTTTTATTGCACTTATATACTTTATGTGTCCGTATAAGAACAATTTTAAATGGTTGTTGTGATTCTTTTTCTCTTTGTGTTCCATTTCCGTCTTCTGCTACGATAATAAAAAATTATATCTATCGTTTTCTTTGAATCCTGTGGAACTCTCTCTCTCTTTCTTTATCCATTACTATCGTGTTCCACTTCTTTCCGTAATTTTATCTCTATTTCTTACTGTATAGTTCTTTCTGTACTTCTTTCTCCTTCTCTGCTTTTTCAGATTTGTTATGCCAATTCCAAATTTTTTAAATGTGGTTTTTAAAATGTAATACATCAATTGTATTGTCGATTCAACTTTGTATTCACAGTGTAACTGTAATTGAAAATTAATGACAAACCTATACTAATTTTTCACTTGGGCTGTACCTGAATTATAAATGATGCAATTTTAAATCACTAATTAAAAAATAATTTTAAGAAAAAATCTGAATTTTCATTGGTTAATTTAAAAAAATAGGAGTGCAAATCCAAAAGGGGTGAGATTTAACCCTAATATCGTCAAAGGTAAAACTAAAAAAAGCAACAGAAATTGTTTCTGTTTGTATCAATCGGCCATTTTGAACTCAGCAACGCACTTAAACCGAAGAAATACTGCTTCTGACTACGGGTATTAACAGCCTCTTCGGAATAGGGCTTTCGATTGTGTTTGAATTGTGTTTTGAATTGTATTTTGAATTGTATTTTAATTGTGTCCGAATTGTGTTTGAATTGTATTCGAATTGTCCAAGTTTCCCCCCTTTGCTGAGTCCGTTTGTGGAATTTTAAGATTTAGCCGTTTTTCTATTTTCGTATTTCCACTTGTTGATGTAAACTCTTGGGATCGGAAATTTTGTTTTGAGCAGAAAACCGAGAAGTCTTAGTTCAGACAGTTCAGACTCGTTTCGGGTTCAGAATGAGTTCAGAGAGTTCGGAACAAAATTTTCACTCTTTGGAATTTGTCACTTAGGTGGAATATGTATGAAATGATGTGTGAGTTGGGGGTTGTGAAAGTCTCCTTAGGGGTTGCTGACTTTCACGCATTTACATTTGCCCGTTTAATGTCTAGTAATTTGGTGTAAGCTTCTTTTTTATTCCAATAATAAAAACATAACTGAAAATATGGTGATTTTTTGCTTTAAGAATCCTCTCTTCTTCCCTTCCTTTTCTTTTCTTCTTATTCTTCTTCCACTTTCTCTTCTTCTTTTCCCTAATCTTTTCTTCTTTTTTTACCTTTATCTCCTCTGTTTCCCTTTTCTTCCCGTTTTCGTGAATGAATTTATACTTTTCTCCTCTCCTTTTCATATGATTAAATTGTAGTCAGCTCTGTACAGCGATTTATTGCTGGTGTTTGTTGTCGTCAGGTGGTCAGTTGGAATGAATGAACCTTTATGGAAAAGGCTCGAAAGGATCGACATCACATGCAAAAGCAGTAACACCGACGGCAGGAAAAGCCACAAAAGAGTCAGGTTCTTACCATTTGATGATTTTATAAAAGGCGATGAAAAGCGTGACTCCTTTTTCGTCGTCCGCTCGTATTCGTGAATTTCCGTTAATTATGGCGCCCTTTCCAAAGCGCCTTCCTGTCACGGACCCGATCCAACAATAAAGGAAGTCATTTCTTTCTTTCGCAGTCGAGAGTGCTTTTGTGAGTGAAACGGAAACTGGGTTAAGGGGGGGGGGGGGAACGCGTGCCTGAAAATCCTGAGAATTCTGCGAGTCTTGTTATTTAATCCCGAGGATTTGAGAACGAATCCGAGAATCGGAAAGGAAATGAAATTTTTCGGGAACGAAATGACAAATGTCGGGTCGGGCGGAATTAATCGAGTTGAAATTCTGTCCGGAGGCGGCGGTCCATTAATCAGAGCGAAAGCCAACGAAATATAAAACAACGTTGAAATTCGGCCTCCCTCCCTTAGAATAATTACCGAAATCACTAACGAACAAATGTCAGGGGAAAAAATACTGAAATTCTCACACTAGTGGATGTTTTTAACCGAAATCCTCGATTGGTCGTTGGTTTTTAAATTATTACCATACAAAATGACCAAATGCACTGCTAAAGTATGGAATTTCAAAACGGATCCAACACTGAGATCACTCATGAAAATATATTGACAAACGTAGAAATTTTTAAAAAAACCGTTAAAAGGTCTCTTGAACCATGACGTCATCAATTCCAGGAACTGCCGGCCAATTTCAGGAATTGCCGATTGCAAACGAAAACGGCCGACCGAAGCCGAAACCTAACGGCTCAAAGGCAAAGCGCCAATCAAATTCCACGAATCCAAAACGATTACTCGGAACCCACCGGTAATTAATTTTTTTTAAATTTTAGTGGCAATTAAGAGGAAATTGATGTTTCTATTTTTTACGTAAAATTTATTTATAGTGAAGAAAGGCATTCTGAACTGCTACCAATTTAATTATTTTCTATAATGAAAAACTTATTTATTTATTAAAAGGATAACATATGATACATAAAAATGTTCTCATTATTTTTTATTGTATTATATTTTTATTCTTTCCACCATCCGCATTCTTACTAACTGCACCTTATCTTTTATGTCTAAATTTTTCTTCCTAACTGCAGTACCTTTTTTTTTCAGTTTTCATTTCGCCCCCTAATCCCTCTCCCAGAGGGCGGTGGCTTCCACTAAATACACACCACAGAGGTCAATCTTGTGTCTTAGGTCAGTGGAGAGTTCGGAAAGAGATGGGGGCGATCCGAGGCTGGATGGGGACGCAGGGCGAGGGGCGGTTCCATGAAGCAGTTGCTGGGCGGCCGGAACTGACCTAAAACGGAGAGCAAACACAATGAAAGGACTCGAGTCTGAAGCGTAATTCAAACAAGCGGCCGAATGCGTGACCTTCTGCTTGTTCAGACACTTATTAAGAGGTAATTAGCAGGAACTTTTACTGACAGTGGCGGAGCCAAGATACAGGTGCCTCTGGAGGTACTGATTTTTATGGTGTACATCCTTTTTCCCTTTCTTTCCTTTTGTTCGTTTTTGCTTTCCCGTCTCCTTCTCTCTCTCTCTTTTTTGTTCTTGCTTTTGTTTTCTCTTTTCTCCTCCTTTTCTGTTTTTCCTACTTTATATTTTCCTTTACAGAAAAGTGACTTGAAGATGAATGATTGTGTCCATTCCAGGTTCTCCCCATTGGCAGTGTGCGCAGGCAGAGGACCGCTCCTGCCATGGCCGCCCAGGCACTGGAGGGACTGCCAGGCTGGAGCCGCCACTAGCGAGTACCAGAGTGAAAAGAAATGCTCACTCGCATTCGGAGTGAGTCTGGCGAGCGAAGAACAGTTCCAGTGCACAACTCGGGTCTCTCTGGAGCGGAGTCTCTCCGCGTTTCTCTTTATCTACGATGTACCTGGTTTATGTCTGTTTCGCGCTGGTCTTTCTCGTTGCATCCGGTGAGTACACTCATTCACCCTTTGTGCCCGGGGAGGGGACGCCGCGAGAGGGGAAGCGAGGACAGAGGAGGAGGACGCTCGTGGGAAGGCTACTTGGGCTCGATTGAATACAATGATTGGCGTGATTTGTCCACTTTGCGGCTGTCGCATCGAGCTTTGTGCTTTTTCAGGGAGTGGTCAAAATGACCGCTGCAACATATTTAGTTTGAACTTTTAAATCAGAAATTATGTCACTGAATTGGAAAATTGTTATAAACTGTTGCAATTCCCGTGAGATTATTCTGTTTTTTCATTGCTTTCCCACTATTGTTTATTTTACTCTCTTCTTTTTCTCCATTTTTTCGCATCTCTTTTTTCCCTTTTTTCCTTCTTTTACATTTCCTTTTTCTCTGCCTCTCTATTTTTAATTTCTTCTTTTATTTCCTTTTTTCATGAATTTTCTCACAGTTCTTCTGTCTTTCACTGTTTTCTTTTTAATTGTTTGATGAAATAGGGTTTTTTTTTAATAAATGTTAAAAATGAAAAAAGATGGTAAAAAAATATCTAAAAAAAGCGGCAGGAAGTCTCATTCAATGTCAAAACAGAATCAGCCAACGCCCGAAGGTTCCTTTACCTTCGTCACCAACGGAGAATTCCAAACCTCCACATGACCAGCAACCAAAACAACCAACAACCGGAAAACAACCGCTCATCGCCAAGAAAAGCTCGGGCACAACCTGCTCGGAACCTTGACTCAGTGAGATCAGAGATGAGACCGAGATTTCGCTTTCACTATGGGCACTTGGGCGAACGCCCCTGGGCGGGGGCGGGGGCGAGGGGGGAGAGTCGCTGAGAGGAGAGGCGACCAGACAAACAGGGTTACCGAGGAAAGTCATGTGGTCTTTGTCGAAGTGAAAATATCACTTTCTCGTGAATAATGGTGTTGGGATCTTCCACACATCCACGTTATGCATGTTGTGTTTGTTACCTCACAACCGCTTCAGTTTCTGGTCTTTTGGCCAATGGCGGAAGACGTTCAATCACTTTGCATTTTGTGACGTTCGTCACTCTTCCCCCGTATTCACGCGAAAGAGCAAACAAAATGTCAGGTTGAGGCGTTGGTAACTTCCTTGAGCAGATGAGCAGATTCTGTCGTATTGGTTGCCATGACAATGAGTTTTTGCCTTCACCAAACAGACGAGCCTTCCATTAACCCTTTCTCAACGGTTTCTTCTAATGTTCCTCACGTTAAGATGTAACTACAATAATAATTAAGGCAAAAAGATTGAATATTTCGCTTGAAAACTAAATAAAAAAGAAATAGAAGAGGAGAATGGAAAAGATTATGAGGAAAATTAAAGAAGAGTATAAGAAAAGAAAAAAAAGATGAAAAGATGCTAACTTAACACCCAACAGAAAGATTCAACACTTCAATTTACTGTTACAAATAAGAAAAGAAAGTCGCCGCCTTCTCTGACGATTTTCTATTTGTTTCAGTTGGCAGTCAGACTAAAGAACCGGGAAAAGAATTCGTCTGTCCGGACGTCGAAGGAAACGGAAACTTCGCTGACCCCGCAACCTGCAGAAGGTTCTACCAGGCAAGTCTTCTAGAAAGAGCATTCCTTCGCGGGGCGTCGACGGCCATTCTGTCATGTCGCCAACCACGTCCGTCTGCGCTGAGAAATGCCAAATGGCCGCAAATTTGCATTTCGAGTTCGATAAACTCCGGAGCTCTGGGTGGCAGTGGCAGTGGCAGTGATGGCACTTTCCTTTTTTCCTTATTTAGTCTTCTGACCTCTGTGGCCATAACTGGTGATACTGTTGCTGATCTCACTCAGTGATTCCCCACGTGGGTGCTACAGGGAGCTGAAGGACAAGAATAACTGCAAGGGGTCGGTGCATTTACCCTAATATGGCTTCGCAGTATCTGGCAAATAGTTGCCATCGAGGGCAAACCCTCCCCTCCTCCCCACCGATTATTCAGACGCTCCCTTGCAACCCAGTCTGAACACTCCGAAGAAGACCACTCTCGGCATGCAACCGAGAGAACTTACGTAATGTCGCATAAAGTCATCAATCGACCTGCTTTTCCCCTTTCATTTTTCTATTTCACGACTTAATTGCAACCGAATCTCACTTTTACTTTTCCTCCGATTACGTTCAGAGTGTCTCTACGGAAGATTCACCCTCTTCCTCTTTCTCTTCGCAGTGCGTCGATGGATACCCCTACCTCAACAGGTGCCCCTCCGGCCTCTACTTCGACGACATAAACAAGCTATGCACCTTCAAGTCCGAGGCCAGGTGCGGCCCCATCTCCACCAGTGAGTACGCCCCCACCGCCCCCGCCCCTCCCGCCCCTCACCTTCTCTCTTCTGCTTGCAGCCCCGGCCCCCCCCACCGAAGCCCCCGTCGACCTCGCCGTCAAGTGCAACGTGAGCCAGTGCTCCCTGCCCTACTGCTTCTGCTCCAAGGACGGGACTCGGATACCTGGAGACCTTGATCCGGAGGAGGTGGGTGCCGGCTGGTGGTGGCCGAGGGCGGTCAGGTGCTGAGGGATGTGTGTTGCAGACTCCACAGATGATCGTGCTCACATTCAACGGGGCCATAAACCAGAACAACTTCGAGCAGTACCAGAAGGTGTTCCCGGCGTCCCGGAGGAACCCCAACGGGTGCGAGATCAGGGGAACATTCTTCGTCTCCCATGAGTACAGCAACTACAATATGGTGCAGCAGCTCGCACACGACGGCCACGAGATCGCCACTGAAACCATATCGTATGTTTTCCTTCTTATACTCTTATTGTTTTCTTTTCATTTTCTTCTATATTTTCTTTCCTTTTTGCCTTCTTCTTCTTCTCAAAGAATAAGAACTAATTCTTATAATGGGTGTTCAGATTGCAGAGGGACCTCCAGGACAAAGGCTATGAGGAGTGGGTGGGAGAAATGATCGGTATGAGGGAGATCCTTCGCCACTTCGCCAACGTGCCCAAGCAGGAGATCTCCGGCATGAGGGCTCCCTTCCTCAAGCCCGGCCGCAACGCCCAGTACGAGGTCCTCGAGGACTTCGGCTACATCTACGACAGCTCCATCTCCGTCCCGCCCCTCAAGGTCCCCGTCTGGCCCTACACCCTCGATTATAAGATCCCCCACGAGTGCAAGTCCGGCACCTGCCCCACCAAGTCCTTCCCCGGCATCTGGGAGGTGCCCCTCAACGCCCACTACGTCGAGACCTACGAGGGCGGCCACTGCCCCTACCTCGACCAGTGCGTCCTCCACAACCACAGCGAGGACGACGTCTTCGAGTGGCTGCAGGAAGACTTCCTCCGCTACTACGAGCAGAACAGAGCCCCCTACATGATGCCCTTCCACACCAACTGGTTCCAGATCAAGGAGCTCGAGAAGGGTCTCCAGAAGTTCTTGGACTGGACGAGGACACTGTGAGTCACCGCCCTCCCGCCCCTCATTTCCCCTTCTTTCCTCATTATGTTGCTCTCGCAGACCCGACGTGTGGTTCGTCACCATCACGCAGGCCCTGGTGTGGATGACGGACCCAAGGGAGGCGAAGGCCCTCGCCAACTACGACGCGTGGAACTGCCAGAAGAGGGAGACGGCGACGCCGCCGCCCTGCAACCTCCCCAACAACTGCGCCCTCGCGTTCAGACCCCCCGAGCTGAACATCACGACGACGAGGTACCTGGTCACCTGCAGGGACTGCCCCGCCAAGTACCCGTGGCTGGGGGACTCCGAGGGGACGGGTATCCCCGGGCGGGACAACTACACGCCCGAGAGCAGAAGTCAACCCTAGGGGAATAAATTATTATGAGTAGTAAATGGATGATGACTGGTGAAGCGGCCGCGATGACGGCGCTTTGAGCGACGTCTGCGGGGCTTCTCGTGAACTAAATTCTACGTTTCCGTTATTTAACGAACGACAGCAGAGTCTGTTGAATTTTTAGAAATCCAAATTTCGAGTAAATTATGGTGAAAATCTGACGTAAAATTGACGCGCCTATTTTGTTTTTTAATCAAATTAATAAATAAATATTGAATTTGCGTAAAAGTTAAAATTTCTTTTCATCTATTATAATGATGTTTCAAATTTATTTTCTGTTATTTGCTTTTGTATTTTATCTACTTATTTTATTTATTTATTTTACATAAATATGTGCTGTATTTTTTCCTCCCAGCTAAAGTAATTCGAGCGTTAATAAAAATGGTTATAATTACAACATATAAACTATCTTAAAATAATAACACTAACTAACTAAAAGTAACTAAAAACTCAATGAGTTCCCAAAGAAAGCGCCAAGTTTAAACCAATCGTCGCGGAGTCGCCATTTTGCAGCGAATCGATTTCTCGACGTGGCAGAAGAAACAAAACAGAGTGTCGGCTGCTCCTGTTATTTGTGCTATCGCTGTGTTTTCACCAAAATGGGCGAACTGGCTCGAAAGCCCGGTTGTCCCGAACTGGCGGACACTCCCCTCGGTCTTTTCACCCCCCGCCCAGGGGAGGGTTTCACTTTCATGGACAAATACACCTTTCCCACCGTGGGGGCGGCCTCAGGAGTCTCTATGGTCTTGGTGGCGAACCTCATTCGCAAAAGACCGTACTGGGCAGGTGAAGAAGAGAAACTTGAATCATCTGCGATTCGCCATTCGAAAGTGCTCAAGGGTTTTTGTGTGTTTAAGGTATACACATGCACTTAGCGGCTGGAGGACTCGGTTATTTTGTGGCGAAATGGATCCAGAAATCTAAATTCGCTGCGAGGGCTGAGAGAGACGCAGTTTTCATGCATTACATGACTCTGCATCCGGAAGACTTTCCTCCCTTCGGTGAGTGAGTAACGGTCATTTCCGGTTTCTCAGGGCGAAACTGACTTTTGTTTTCTTTCCAGAGAGGAAAAGATACGCAGAAATTTACTACCCATTCAAGCCGATTAGGTAATTCTGCTAGGAAAAAGATTGTGATGGCATTGTAGTATTTTTATTTAAGAGGAAGCAGATTCTACAATTGAATTAATAAAAGAACAAAGATGTCCACCTCAGGTGAAAAATCACATGTTGGATTTCTTTCCTATTGTGTAATATATAATTTGATTTGGTAAAACACTTTTATGATATTAAAAAAAAAAAATATATAAATAAGCTTTAAATCAATGACTTCTGTTTATAACAAAAACATTAATGTTGACATTTATAACACAATAACTAATTCATATTCTTTATTGTTCATTTTGTCTCTAACAAAATTTCAGCCATTTTTTATCGATTTCAACTGTCTCACTTTGGACAACAAACATTCTCTCTCTTATTCATTCCTCCTTTTTCCACTCTCTCTCTCTCTCTCTCTCTCTCTCTCTCTCTCTCCCTCCTTTTCCTGTTTGTTTTTATAGTTTAACAGACTTTAAGGGGATCAAAATTATCTGTTTTACAAATTTTAACAAATGAAATGTTACTTATTATAAAATGTTATTAATTAATTTACATTTAAATGTCACATGTTTAGCACATTTATAGTTTTATATATATAAAAAAAATCAGTGTGAAAAGATGAGATTAGACCTGAATTAGAAGAAAACAACAATAAATGATCAAAAAATAAATAAGTAAAAGTGCAGAAAAATGAGAAAAAATGTATTATTAACATTATCTGGAACATCTTATAGCTTTTTTCAGGTTGTATACCATTTATACTCCATTTTGCAACTTATATACTATTTTATAGTTAATACTTTTTATGGTTTTCAATTTATTATTTGATTTGATCAGCTGTGAATTTCATAATGTCTGTCACAGAAGTGTTGTTTGTGTTTTCGTTTCTTCCATCTTTTCCCTCACCGTTCGTCACCTGTCATTTCCTTCGCATATCTTAAAAAGTCCGTTTCTGTTTGAATAGGATTTGTCGTCGTCATAGTTGAGCCACGTTCAGCGAGTTTCCATGGCGACGGTTAATGAATCAAATTAAAGGTAAGTCCCGGTGAAACTTAATTACGTGTCGCAGACAAAGGACAAAGGCTTAAGGGTATCACCTCCCCTTCGTGTGAGTGTTGACACCAAAGGCACCCCCACTGCCCATTCGCTGCCCTCATAAACCCCTTTCTTTATGGACTTTCTCAACTGAATCAAATCGAGTGAGATATTAACGGATTTTTGGCTCTTCCGCTTCCACCGGAAGTGCACTTTGCGATCTCTATGACAAAATGGCGAAAGAAAAGTAAAAGCGCCCATTTCTTCCCTTTTCTTTTTCTCTGCCTCTGTAATTGTTTTTTTACCTTCTCTTTCTTTTTTTTAAACTCCTATTTTCTTATATATTTCTTTTTCTTCTCTTCCTCTTCATTTTTTTCTTTAATTACTCTTCTGCATTCTTTTTCCATTCGTGTTTTCTGCTTTTCCTTATGCTCTTATTTATCCTCTTCTCGTGTATCTTCTGGTTGAAGCCACTGCTGAAATACTGATTGTGTCCAGTGGAAGTCCCACCCCCTTTTCATCCCCTCGTTGGGGTGCCAATGGCAGGGCAAATGGGTGTCATTGTAGTGGCGAAACGAGTCACTCATGCCAGTGCTTCTGGGGGTGACAATGGGGGTGGGTGGGGAGGGAAGGGAACTGAGAAGACGTCGGGGTGGAAGGGGTGGCGAAGGGGGTCGAACGAGAAGGAAAATTTGAAATGAGGGAGAGGAGCACGTTTCGAATTTAAAATGGCTTTGCGCTCTAATAAATAAAATTTCTGACACTCGCAGTTGTGTTTCGCCAGTTTCGGGAAGTGCCTGGGAGCGGAGGGGGCAAAGGGGGCGAAAGTAGGGGCGGGGGAATGAGGGAGAGAGAGAGGGGAAGGTTGTGCCGGTTGTCAGAGTGTCAAAAAAATCATAAAATAGAAAAGTGAGCTTAAAAAATGTGGGAAACTTACTATGGGTTTTTGAACGGAGTTGAGAAGAAGCAGTCACAGATGCGACAAAATACGATGAGAAGAAACGAAAAAAAGAAAAAGAGAAATAAAAGAAGAAAAGAAGAAAAAGGACAGAAACAGTAAAACAAAAAGCGCACAATTAATGAGAGTAATAAGCTGTGTTGATTCATTTTAAGAGTATTTTTCTCTTTCTCTTTTTTTTCTTCATTTCTTCTCTTCCTCTTTTTTCTGTCTTATTTTTTTCTTTTTTCCCCTTTTCTTTCTGGAAATTCTCATCTCCGGTCGACGAAAACCAAAGTTTTTTGCTTTTCCTAAATTTGCTCATTTGCAGCCATCAAAGGAGAAAATCCCCCACTGTCGACTTTTACTTTCTCCCTAAGGAAGTATATCAGCCGATGCAGATGCAGTTTCCTCCCCTCTCCCCGGCTGCATCACCTTTCATCCCCCGAATTCTTTCCTCCCTCGAATGTTTTCATCCCCCAGAATCACCTTCATGCTCAAAGTAATAAAAAGTGTGTTTAAAAGCGCCTTAAAAGCAGTGTCGTGTGCACGACTCATTACCTGGCAGAGCTTCCATTTAGTCCCATCAAATCCAGATGGTCCCGCCCCCTCGCCCCTCGCCCCCCTCGTCCCCATCCCCTCATCCCCAGCCGCACTCGAGATCAAAGTTTTTATTTTGGGGGTGATTGGAAAAGCGGATCCGACGATATTTCACTCGGAAATAAATTATGAAGGGGCGGGGGCGGAAGGGGGCGAGCGGGGCGGGAGAAAGAAACGAAAATGGGCATCTGGAATAGGAAATCACGTTCCGTACGCCCACCTTTGTTCTCGACCACGGAAATGATGAATCGTCGAATATCATTCCGTCGCCATTTATCATGAAAGAATCGCCCCCTCCCCATCTTCTTCTTCTTCTTTCTTTTCTCCTCTTCTTTGGCGTATCCGTTGTTTTATTTGTATTGTTTTTCATATTCCTTCATGTCTCCTTATCTCTTTATCTTCTCATCTAAAGTTTTAAATCAGAAGAGGAAATGACAAATGTTCGGAAGAGATTCCGAACAAATGCCGTTTAAAAATGAAATCCCGCAGTGATTGAGTGAATCAAAAATCAGTAGTCTGATAATGTCTGAGTGAGGAGAGGGGACGAGGGGGTCATTTTGACCCCGTTTTAGTGCCAGGACATAACAGTAAATTCCTTATCGAGGCCCGCCATAAACCGCAGCTTGTCCATCAAACATTTTCAGCCATAAAACGAAATCCTCCGAATTCAATCACTTCCTCCCAAAAGGAGCCAACGTGATTCGACTTGACAACTCCGCTCCCACCGCCCCCGCCGCCCCCATCGCCCTCCAGACTCCCAAGAATGTCACTCTTCTCTGACGGGACCGAAGAAAGAAGTTTTCCCCGTTTTTTCTTTTCCTCTTTTTACCCTGTTTTTATTTTCTCTAATTTCCCTCTTTTATCTTTTCTCTTTTCACCCGTTATTCTTACTTTCCTTCTTTTATCTTTTCTTACTTTCTTTCTACCTTTTATTTTGTACTTTTTGCCACTATTTTCCCTCTTTTCCTTTTTTTATTGCTCCGTTTTTCTATTCCCCGTTGACGCACAACTTCACTTTTATGTTCCTCACCCTCACTCTCTTTCCATAAACGGGGCGGTGGTGGAAAAATTCGGGAACTGGGGGCGGAAACCGCTTTGGCCAAACGTGACGTGGGGGCGCTGTCGGTCTGTCCCCAACTAATGTGGCATTTGTATGCATGAAATGCCTCTGCCGAAACCCTGAGGCGAAAAAATTCTCATTCGCGCTTCGATCAGATTCTAGAACAGATGGAGAGCCTCGGGGGGATGAGGGGGCGAGGGGCGGGAGGCGGAGACATTCTTTGCGGCGGCCCCCCGCGGGGAGGCGAATTGATTTTAAATGACCGTCACAAACACCCTCTTGTGAAACTGCGGGAGCAATTGAAAAAAGTTTTTGAGCACAAAGGAGCTTCGAAAGGTCATAAAACGTTGGAAATATGGGGGCGGCCGGAAAATGAGGTTTCCCGCCCGAGAAAAAAAGTGGAAATGATTTCCCCAAAGAGAGGAAATCGTTTGAGACTGACATTAATGCCTTAAGAAAGTTTCATTTAGACCGAACCAAATGACCAGAGTCTCCCGACCCATTTCCATTTCAAAGGAAAACAATTTCTAAAACCTCACCCTCTCGCCCCCTCGTCCTTCTCGCCTTTTATTCACTTTCCCCGCGAAAAAGTTGATTTTTGTAACCCCCAACATAATTCAACCCTTCCAGGGATGACTCTGTTAGAACTGGATGGTCAAATTGACCCATTTTACTCCTGAAAGAAATACCAAAATGAGTATTTCATTAAAGTATTCCAGGGGTCGAAGTGACCCCTTCCGATAGAACAAACGAATAGAGACTGTTTGTCGCCCCCCAAATTCCTTTGAACTCCGAAAAGTAAACGATTCTTCCAAATGATGACCCGAATTTCAAAGGAACGGCGACCTCTCCATTCCTAGGGAATCCCTCCGCTTTTTTCTGAGCCATTTGCATAATTCCACTCCTTCATCCCCTTCATCCCCCTCTCTCCATCCCCAAAGGTTTCACTTTGGACTTCCCCCCAAAAATCCCTTTCCCCCGGCCGATTTCATTAGGAATTTATGACCGAATATGAGAGAAATAAATATTAATGTCCGCGGAGGGGGCGGGGGGGGGGGCGCAGGGGGCGGTTTGGGGCCATCGGTGACAGTCTTCTGTCTTAACGAGGACTTCCGCCACGAGAAACGGTTTCTTTTGTGTGTAAAAATCCAATAATGAGTAGAGAAGTTTCCTTTGATTAAAAAAAGGAAAAGGGCGGTAAATAGGTTCATCAAAAGCTCTGGTGAAAGACCGTTAACGGGGGAACTCACTAAAGCGGAAAAATCATCAAACCGAAAACCCCTTTTTGTCCTATCAACACTGACCGTCCTTTTCGCCCCCCTCTCCCCTCGCCCCCGCCCTTTCCTCCTTCACGTTTTTTCCTTTCCGAAGACACCTTCTTCGGGTTCAGCCTCCCTCTCTCCTTCGCCACCTCTCCAAAAACGCACAAATTGATTTCCGGGGGCGAGGGGGGCGAGGGGAGGAAACGTAACGCAACCCTCTCAAGACCGCTTTCGAAGCTGACGTTTCCTTCAAAGGAAAACTTTGGACAGCTCCATTTCGCCACCGCAAATGCGTTAGTTATTGTCAGTGATGGAGACGTAGAACAGGGCGACACAATAGATCTCGCGCGTTCGCCCCCTCGCCCCCCTTTCGCCCTCCAAATTTCCACGCAATACCGCTTTATGAGGATTGGGATTAAACTATATATTCTCTATGTGTGGGTATGTTGAAAGCAATTTCCTAAAAAGAAGAGAAAGAAGAAGAGAAGGGAAAAGATGAAGAAATAAAAAAGGAGAAATGTAAATAGCAGAGAGAAGATGAAAATCTAAGAGCCGGAAAAGAGAAGAAGGAGAGAAAAGGTTGTATCAGAGTTAAAGAATCTATTTTGACAAGAATAGAAAGAAGAGAAGGAAAAGGGAAAGAAGAAACAAAAAAAGGAAAAGATACGAAAAAGATAAAACGATAAGAGAAATAAAGAAGGATTCGAAAAGAAGATTCAACCTTAAAAAAACAATATAATAACAATAAAAGAGAGAAATCGCATGAAAATTAAATAAATAAATAACCGGAAGTTACTTATGCCTCTAAGAAAGCTCAAGTTTTTTATTGCTGGAAAATACCCAAGACAGAGTCGAGAAGATGAAACTCTGCAACTGTCCCAACCCCCGGGGACGTCGTCCCGCTCCACTGCTTATCTCCTCCCCACTCACCCCCACTCGCCCCACTCGCCCCCGTCGCCCCCCGACGAAAACTTGCTGATTTATTTCCTCCTCATCTATGTTTAATGTGATTTTTATTACCTAAATGACATTATTGATTCAAATTGAATGGAATTGGAAGAGGATGCGATGGGGCGAGGGGGGCGACAGGGGGGCGGGGGCGTTTAAATCGTTCGGAAAATTAATCTAAGAAAAAATTGACATGATAGAGGGCGTGGCTTTCATTGTCCTTCCGATTCCCTCCTTCATTTTTCTTCCGTTTTCTCTCTTTTCAATTTTCATGTCAATCAGAAAATTGCTTTGAATATCCAATCGCATAAACTCCATATTAATAGGAGTATAATAGAGTTTTCGCTGAATGGGGAGAGGGGGTGAGGGGGCGATTGGGAGGGGTGACCGGTGGGGGCGGCCAGGGTGATAAATGGTCGAGCCGGGGGTGCAGGTGCAGCGGAACGGAAGCAATTTCCGTTGGGGGGAAAGGTCATTTGTTTAAGAAGTTGTTGATTCCGTAATTGAGATTCGAAGGGGATTTATGTTTTGACGCCCCCGCGGCGGCTGCAGGCGGTTGCTGTTGCCGCTGTCGGCGATTTATTGGCTCGAGTCATAACCGACTTCCGGTTCCGTCTGTTGAACGCCAACTTTTGGTTGGATTGGCTTTGGAAGGTTGTCGGGGTCAAAATGACCTTTACATTATGAATTGTCTTGTTTTCGACTTTCGGAATTTTAATGTTACGACTTTCAGAGATTGTCTCGTTTTTCTTTTTTTCCTGCTTTTCTTTATTCTTTTATTTTTATTTCCTTTCCCTTTTCCCTTCTTTCTCTTTTTTTCTTTTTTCTCTTTTCTTTATCGTTTCTTCTTTTCTTTTCTTTTTATATTTTCTTTTCCCTTTTTTCTTTTATTTCCTCTCTCTTCTTTCTTTTTTGACTCTTTTTCCGTTTACCAGATTTTCTCTTTCATTTTTTGACTTCCCTTCATTCCCTTCTTTTTTCTTTCATTCTTTTCTTTGTTTTCATTAACTTTTTTCTCTTTTTACTTGTCTTTATTTTGGTACTTTTTTCTTTTTCCTTCTTTCTCCTTTATTTCCAGGTTTTCTTTATTATTTTATTTCGTTTCCCTTTCTTCACTTTTTTCCATTTTTCCCCTTTTTTTCTTTTTTATTTTTTACTTCTCTTTTCTTTATCGTTTCTTCCCTTCTTTTTTAATTTTCTCTCTTTAATTTTTCTTCTTATATTATCTCTTCCCTTTTTTTCTATTATTTTCTTTCTCTTTTGACTTCTCTTTTTTAACTTTTTCTCATTTTTCCAGATAATCTCTTTCATTTTTTGACTTCCCTTCATTCACTTCTTTTTTCTTTTATTCTTTTCTTTCTTTTCTTCAAACTTTTTCTCCTTTTACTTGTCTTTCTTTGTTACTGTTTTCTTTTTCCTTCTTTATCTTTCCTTTTTTTCTCCTTTTCTTCACAAGTCCCAAAACACCGAAAATATTTATTAATAATGGGGAAACGTTTCAATTAAGTCACTCAGGGTTCAAAATGATCCCTCCGGTTGTTCAAGTGTTTAACGAAAAATACAAGAAAACCCTCATCGTGGCAGCAGAAACAAAATTGGTTGTCGTGGCAACCCCAAACCCCAAGGAAGTTACTTATGAGTCCAGCTGATGATTGCTCGCCGGGGAATGTTTGACGAGGGGTTGCAAAAAAAATTTTCCGGGCGAGGGGAGGCGAATGCGAGTGACGCAGGAGGACCTCGAATCCAAAACGGCGGAAAATCCCAGATTAAAATTTCCCCGATTCGGGACCCTTCGGACTCCGCCATGTGTGCTCCTATCGTATTAATATATTTAATATAAATACAGAGAGCGAGGGGCTGTGGGCTTTCTTGGGGGCGGAGGGGGCGGAGGGGCGGAGGGGCGGCGCGGTCATCCCTCCAAGTGTTTTCATTTTGTCCGTTTATTTATTGCCTTTCGCAGATTGAATTTTCTTTTTCTATTAAATGGAGAAAAAGGCTCAGAGTCAATTAATTTTCGCGGGCGGTTTCGTTCCTCGAAATATCTAAGGGCGGTCAGGTCTTCAACCCTTTCAACCCTTAACTTCCTTTTCAACGGTCTTTCATATTCTCCTTCCGGTGGGGTTACGGATATATGTTTAATAAATAAACATCAAACTCAAAAAAATTAATTAAAAATAAATATTTAACTCATAGAAATAAAATAATAACTGTTTTATTTAATAATAATTTTTTTATCATAATAAAAATGAAAAATTGAAAATTTATTAGATAAAACGTTCGGTAACGGAGTGAGAGAGCGAGAGGTCAGCTCCGTTGGCTTCTTCACCCCCCACCGCCCCCGCCGCCCCTCCCCGTCCCTCATCGCCCCCTGGGGATGAAGGCCAAGAAGGAAATTGGGGATGAAGAGATTGTTTGGACGCTCGTTCGATTACGAAAGCCGAGAGAAAGAGAATAAAGACTAATGAACCACATAAAAGCCGAAACGTCTGCTTTTTACCGCTCCACGTCGCCATTTTGAATTTATCTCATTGCTCTCTTTTTATAGTCCATTGATATTCACGGGCTCCCCCGGGGAGACAGCCCAACTTTCTTTCTTTCCTCGGGGGGAGGTCACCCCCACGCGCTCCCTCCCCCCTCCCTCCCTCCCTCCCTTCCTCCCCTCCTCCCTGGCCGCAAATCTCTCGCGACGTCATCGCCAAATCACTTCTGCTTTCCTACTCCCATATGTCTTCTGCTTTATCTGGTGCATTTTATCTACTTCTTCTTTTTTCTTATTTATCTCACCAATCTGCTTTTGTTACTTTTTCTTCTTCTTCTTCTACTCTTCTGTTTATTTGTGTCTTATTCTTTTATCTTCTTTTCTCTTTTATTACTCACGTTTATCTTCTCATTCTTCTCTTTTTCTTTTCATTTTCTTTTTCTCCTTTTTTCTTATTTATCTCAGTGCTCTGCTTTTGTTCTTTTTTGTTCTTCTTCTCCCTTTTTTTCGTCTTTTTATATTCTTCTTATATTCTTCTGTTTTTTTGTGTCTTATGCTTTTATCTTCTCTCTTTTATTACTCACGTTTATCTCATTCTTCTCTTCTATACTTTATTCAACTATCCTTCTTCGTTTCATTCTCTTTGTCTCCTTTTTTTCATATTTATCTCTATTTCTTTTATCTATCTTTATTATTATTATGTAAGTATCTATTTTCTTCTTTTTTTATCTCTTTATTCTCTCCTTTTCTTTTATTAATCTTTTAGTCTTCTCTCTTTTACTACTCACGTTTATCGCATTCTTCTCTTTTTCTGTACTTTATTCAACTGCCTTCTTTTTTCATTTTCTTTGTATCATTTTTTTCCTTATTTATCTCTCTTTCTTTTATCTCCGTGTATTATTATTATCTATGTGTCTACTATCTTATTTATTATCTCCTTATTCTCTTCTTCTTTTCTTTAAATCTTCCTCTTGTTTTTTTGTTGTTTCTCTTTTTTTTTCTCTTTTGAGAAAATGAAAATTGTTTTCTTCTTTTTTCTCTTTGTTTTTCTTTTCTTCTTTAACTATTTTTTCGCTTTTCTTCCTTTGATCTCTTTCACTCTGTTCTTCTTATTTTGCATTGGTCTTCTTTTTGGTATTCTTCATCTCCCTCTCTTTGTTTTCTCCTTCTTCCATTTTTACTCGTCGAACTCTTTTCCTTCCTTTCCCCTCCGAACTTAAGAAGGGGGCGAGAGGTGCGAAACGATGAGGGAATTTGTTCCTGATTCCGATAGGGGTGGAAAGGGAAGGGGGCGGCGGTGGGGAAAGCGGCGAGAAAGTCTCTTATTAATTTTGAATTTCACATTGTGATTAATGACAGGTTACATTCAACATGGGTTTGTCCACCCCTCGGGGCGGGGGCGACAAATCATCCTTTCATTGTTTAGATTCAGTTTCACTCTTTTTGACGTGCCATTTGCCATTCTTTCTTTGTTCTATTTTTGTTCTCTCCTAAATTCTGCACAGTTCTTCTCCCCAAAGATCCGCCCATTCCGATTCACTCCTCTAACGCCCTCTAACGCCACTATTGCAAAAAAGGGTCAAAGTGACCGCTGCATCGTATTTCGTGTTTTCTCTATTAACTCACATTTTATCTTGACATAATGACCGTTACATTTTATTCTTTTTTCCTTTCTTTCCTTTTATTTCTTTTCCCTTTCATGTGTATTAAAATTTAGACACAGTTCTTAAACATTAAAATATTGTATCAAAAAATAGAAAAGTCACCAATCATAAAAGAATGATGCATCCCTTTCATGCTGAACATTTCGCATCCTTTCTGCGGACAAACGAAGACGAACAGAGAGGAGGGGTTGATGGGGATGAAAGGGATGGAAGGGAGGAAATGATCCGGGACCGGACAATTTCCTCGTGTTCTGTCGCGGACTGCAAATTTTATGTGAGAAAATTTTTATTGGAATCTCCACGGGGAAGGAACCTTATTTATCAAAATGTTCTCCTTTTTTTGCATGATGGAGATGTTTATGAAAAACGGCTTCGGCCGCCATGTTTGAATGAAAATTTCATCGTTTCCCCCCCGAGGCATTTCTTATCTCCTCTCATTTTTATTTATTCCCAAGAAACTCGCCTCACATCCGAAGAAAAGGGATTTTCCACCCCGGTCGGCCGTGGACACGCACCCCCTCACCCCGTTCCTCCCTCAACAACAACAAAAACCGTTACGTTCAATGTAAACAAAAGTCGGCCATCAAAAACCGTTAGAATTGAGCTATTTCCGGTAGAGTTTTGGGATTCCCCCGAACTCTCTCACATGAATAATTATTAAATTAACTTTCTCACCCAAATGAGGACATCTCTTTCTCTCTCGATTCTTGCTGACAATGGTTTTATTTTTGAGCAAATGGACGCCATTTCCACACTGCAACGACTTTTGATAACCGCTTTTGGATAATTTATTTACTTTCTGAAAAAATAAAAATAAATAAAATAGGAAATTTAAAAAATTCATTTCTATAATGGGGAAATTTATTAAATGAGGAATGAACAGTTTACTCATCACTGAAGTCACCATTTTGTTTTTTGAATTCGTAACGGTTTTTACTGGTTGAGTCATAAGTAGCTTCCGTTTATTTATTTAATCTAATTTAAAGTTTCTATTGCTGTTACAATGCTGCTTTTAATTACTTTTAATTATGTTGTTCATCTTCTCTTTTCTTATTTTTAACTACTCCATTTTTCTTGACGTTCCTCTTCCCCTTTTTTCTATTTGTCATTACATATTCCTTCTAAGTCTTCTTTTTCTTCTCTTCTTCGTTTTCTTTTCTCCCTCTTCTTCTCATATTTTTTTATTATACCCCTATTTTTTACTTTTTTAACATCATGAAATATATTATATTTGAATATTAATATTAAAAAAATAAAATGATTCGAAATGGGATCGGAGAAATTCCTAATTAAAAGTTGACCAGAGGGCAAATTAAACTGTTTC
Source organism: Brueelia nebulosa (assembly GCA_028293925.1). Classification (NCBI taxonomy): domain Eukaryota; kingdom Metazoa; phylum Arthropoda; class Insecta; order Psocodea; family Philopteridae; genus Brueelia; species Brueelia nebulosa. The sequence continues at coordinate 186,141 of JAQIBA010000104.1, forward strand.
GGTTCCCTCGCGAGTCGTTCAACCCTTTCACAAGGGGCGCCTCACACATGGGGGTGAGTGTGGAGGGCGGATCTTTTAAGGGTTGTTCTAAAGTTTCACGTGATTATGAGCCCTAGTCACGGTTAGCTTTTTTTTCAACACAAAATCCCGGTAGTTTTCCTCAATCGGAATCGCCATTTTGCCTCTTTCCGTTTTGTAACGGTTATTAGAGGTTGAGTCATATGTAACTTCCGTTTGCTTATTTTCAAGTATTCATCTTTACTATTGTTCTTTAAAATAGTGCATTTTCTTTTCTTTCTCTTTTCTATTTTTCTCTTCTTCCTTTTCTTTTTCTTCTTATTTTATCTATTCATCTTTTTCCTTCTCCTTTTGCCGTCGTTAGGATATACCCTTAACATTCACACAATTGCATATGACAGAGAATTTAAACGTAACCCATAACAATCCAATTGATTCAGTTGACTGTAGCATCTTTAAAAAATAAAGTAAAAACCATTTGCCGATAATCTTCTCCATCATCTGAGCCTTCTTCGGGGGTGTTGAAGGGAAGAATCAAGTGATCGCGGAGGCTTCGGCCACAGCAGCCTCCGACATCCAACTCTTATTAAATGAATTAAAAATGGCGAATCACTTAAAACTTTTAACAGCTTTTTAACTTCTTCAACAGCTTTCTCAGACGTTTTATTTTATATTTTAAAACTTTCTCTAATTTAAATTGACTGCCTTTAATATTTTTAAATTTTCCCCACCGTTTCCGGTTGTACGATTAGCGGAAGTTGAATGGACGTTGAAAAAAGTTATTCGTTCGGAAAATTATATATAAATTAATTTATTTAATAAGTTAAGCTGAATAAATAAAGAGTATATAAATACATAGATACAAAATTAAGGTCGTTAGGCTCTCTTTTCGGTGTCTATTTCGTTGGTGGCGCCCTCGAATACGTCTCTGTACTTCCTGATGGCCTCCACAACGAAGTTGGCCGTGCTCGTGATCCTGTCGGGGGTCAGGTACGACCTCATCGTCTCCTTAGTCACCCCCGTCCCGAGGAACGAGATCGTGCAGAAGGGGGTGAACGTGCACACCAGCGCGTTCACGCATCCCCCCAGCACAAACAGCGCCAGCACCGCCGCCGCCCCCAGAGCCAACTTCGGGATAACCTTCCACCCCAACGCCTTCAGGTTCCTCAGCACCTTCCCGATGAGTCCGTGCGTCTTGAGGTCGAGGTTCTCCACCAGGGGGAAGAAGCCGTGCTCCCCCGCCGGGACGAGGTAGCTGTCGTAGCCCGACTGCAGGTTGTAGCCGTCGTAGGGCTGAACGTGGTCGGTGAAGGTGACGGGGGCAGCGACCGCAGCTGTGTAGGGGATGGGAGGGGCGTCTGCGGAGGCGTAGACGAAGAGGGCGAAGATGAATACGAGGGAGACGGTCATTCTGTCGAAAGAGAAGTAATTACACTTCCACCCCAACTAATCAAAAGCAGCCAAAGTGCGGAAACTCACCTGTCTGATCGGCTGAACAACTGCTGAACGTGAAACACTCACTGAGACGACACCCTTAGAATTAACGTGTTTAACGACAGTGTGAGTCTTATAAGGGTGGATCGGTGACCGCCTCAGGGGTTGAATGGAGAAAGTGAGATGGGGTTGAGGGCGGGGGGTGGTTATGAGCCTTTGATTAAACCGGTTCGAAAGTAACGAACCGTTTAAACGAAACGGATTTCTTGTGATCGTGCGTGGAATTTATTGACGTTTTTGACAAAATCCGAAGGAAAGGGGGGCGACAATTAAACCAGGGGTGGATTCTGGGGAGCGACCCCCGGGTTAAAAAAAGGGCGATCGGGTCCCCCTCGCGTCATTAATCTATTCCCCCCTTTATTTTGGTGAGGAGGCGTTGCTGTCGACGCGGGGGGAGCGAAATGAAAACAAAAGGGTTGTCGTGGGGAGGGAGGGGGTGAAAAGGAGCCTGCGGTGGCTGTTAACGGCCCCTGCGGGACTCTCAACAGCTTCCACTTCTTTATCCGTGACCTTATGCCGGTGTTTCCTGTCGGGTTTTCTTTTGTGTCCGTCACCCTTTTGCAAAAGCCCCTGAAATCCGATATTCGGGGGTTTCCATCGGCTCCCGCATCCAATTAAATATGAAAGAGAGGGTTGTTAAAACCGCACTTGCAAAAATAAAGCAGGGGTGAGTGGGGTGGAATGCCGCTGAATTTGGAGTCAGCGCATAAATTTTCCCGGAAAAGAACCTCAGAATAAATTACATCGGGCGGGGAAATGTATCGAAGGAAAGTGTTTTCAACCCCCTCATCAAATGAGACAATTCTTCACCCCCTCGTTCCCTCTTTTACCAACCCCGTTTCCCAAAATAAAACCATCCCAGAACTGCGAAAGAATCCGGGGGTTGAGGGGGTGAATACGAAGATGCCTTTCCCTGGGCCCGAAATAAAACTCCCGTTAGCCGCACACTCTCTCTCTCTCTCTTTTTCTGTCACTCTCTCCCGCATTCCTCCAACTGATGTTCATAGCGTAATTATAAACCGTATTCTCTTCATTAATTAATTTATTTTTATGCGGAGTCGCCATCAAAAGGAAACCGGTCGAAATGCCCGAGATTTTTAATTAATTGGGGAGGTTTTTCAAGAAGGGGTTGACTGTCTTCAATGGGGGCTTTGATTGATCTGAAAGCCCCCGAAGAATTTATCAAGTCGACTCCTTCATTCTGTTGCTTGTATCTAAGGGTTAGCATTGGGTTACGTCAAATACACGTGTGCGTGTGTGTGTTCCAAAATCAGCTCCCAACTCTCTGTCATGTGCAGCTGTGCATACGTCAAAAGCAATATTCGAGAAAGGCTCTGTTTTTATAAATAAATAAACGGTTGTTATTACATACTTAACACTCGGAAAAAAGACATTTGTTTTGATAAAAAAAAATAATAATAAAAGTTCGTTGTGATTCAAAAAAAAAAAGGGAAAGAATAAAACGGAAGTAACTTAAAACTTTAAAAAGAAAAAGTTACTCTTCTCTCTAAAAAAGGAAAGTTACTTATGAAGTGAGAAAAACGGAAGTTATTTAATACTGGGAAAAAAAGTTACCGATAATTCAGTAAAATCGGATGTTACGATTCTAAAAATATCTAAAATTACTTTAGACTCTAAAAAAGTCGAAGTTACCTCAGTTAAAAGTATAACAAAGCAATAGTTACTTATGTCCAGAAAAGAATTCAACCTTTAAAAACCGTTATTTAGTAACAGAGGAAAGCTAACAACGATCTACTGCTTAAAAGAAGAAAGTTACTGTTAACTCTAATATAAGAAGGTTACGTTTGACAATTAAAAGCGGAAGTTACTTATGAGTCAAAAAAAAGCAAGTTACCTACTCTAAAACAGGGTTTAATGGGTTTAAAAAGGGGAAGTTACTTATGACTTGACTTATTTTTTATTTAAAAATTCAAGGATGACCGAACATCCCCATCGGATGGGGATGAACTCTCGTCAGCTGCGATGTATGAATGGTCAAACTGACCTCGAGGGCGACCTTCAAATCACCTCCCTCTCAGCACCATTACCTCCTCTTAATCACTGTCATCAGCGATGACCGCCCAGTGGGCGCCCACTCCAGAGGACAGCTCCAACCAATTACCCACTCCGTCACGCTGGAGTGAAGATGGCTTCGTGCGGAGGAATACTGCCAGTAATCGTCCCGACCAACCAGAAGAATGCCGCCGTCGACGGGGGAGGCAGAGGAAGTCCACATCCGAGCGCCCTGGGGCGTAATCGCCGCCAAGTGCTGGAACTCGAGCGACTCCAGCCCCGTCCTCGTCGCCCACGGCCTCTGCGACAACGCCGCCTCCTTCGACAGACTGCTCCCTCTCCTCTCGAAGGACTTCTTCTACGTGGTCGTCGATCTCCCTGGACACGGGTAAACTCCTCATCGCCCCCCACTCGCCTTCCTCCCTCTCAACCCTTTCCTCTTTCAGCCGCTCTTCGCCCTTCCCCGAGGGGGTGCCCCTGGACTTCATGAACTACGTCAATCAGCTCCACAGAGTCGTCGCCCACTTCCGCTGGAAGAGACTGAGTCTCATGGGCCACAGCTTCGGGGCGCACGTGCTGCAGTTTTTTGCGGCCACGTTCACAAGAAAGGTGAGTGGGGGCGGGGGAGGGTTTTGCGCAGCCTGAGGGTGTCTTTGTTCCAGATCGAACGCCTCGTCCTGCTCGACGCCATCGCGCCCACGCCGGTCGCCCCCGAGATCTTCCTGCTCTTCCACCGCAACCAGGCGAAGGAGGTGTTCGCCCTGGAACATCCCCCGCACAGGGCCACCCCCCAATCCCACGAGGAGGCCCTCGAGAGGCTGGTCAGCCGGCGCATGTCGAAGCTGCGCCCCGAGGCGGCGGAGCCCCTGCTGGGGCGGTGCCTGCGGGCCGCCCCCGGGGGCTTCGTGTTCACGACGGACCCCCGCATCCGGACGGAGATCCGGCCCGCCCTCTCGGAGGAGGGCATCCTGGAGCAGCTGAGGAAGATCAGGTGCCCCGTGCTGGTGGTGCTGGCCAAGCACAGCGAGCAGCTGTGGCTGTTCAACTCGCCGGGGTTCTATGCGTCCGCCCTGGGGATTCTGCAGAAAAGTGATCCTCTGTCTTGTGTTGTCCGCGTGGAGGGGAACCATTGCGTGCACAACAACCAGCCGGAAATAATAGCTGGGGTCGTTAATCGGTTTCTCGTGCAGCGAAGGAGCAAGTTGTGAGTTTCCCAGGGAGGGGAGGTGGGGATGGGGGCGGGGGCGGGAGCAGAAGACGCCCCCCGTCTTGTTTTTAAAATGATTTAGAATGCTCTATTAAGCGGTTTCATTAAAATATATTTTATGCGTTCATTTGCATATTTAGTATAATTATTTGAATGTTATTTCGAGTTTTAATTTTTCTTATGACGTCTTTTATGAAGATTTGTGCGTATCTAAAATGAGAGTTATTTTGACCCCCTCCCTTTCCGGGAGGCTTTGATATTTAAATTTTATTAAAATAAGAATGACGTATGAAAGAAAATTGTAATTTTCCCGAATATATAAAAAAATAAATATGCCGCATTCAAATTAAACTTAAAATGGAGGTCAAAACGACCTTTAAATTTTCAATATTTTAATTTAGTTTTATATCTATTAAATATTTTTATTTTAAGTAATCTTTTTTTTATTAACAGTAGATTAAGTAAATATTTCCTATATTTGAAATTATGGTCATTTTGACCCCTAATAGCAGTTCCAAGAGGTTTGGAAATTAAAATAATATTAATTTGAGTTCGATTTATAAAAGAAAATGATAAATTTGTTAAAATATAAAAAATAAGGACGCCACCACCAAATTTAAGAAAAATTTCAAGGGTCAAAGTGACCCTCCACTGTCGGAGATAATCTTTCTGACCTCTTTTGTTCACTGAGGAGACCGCAAACCCTTTAAGATTAACCCCAAACATAAACTAAAATCAAAAATCCCGATTCAGAACATTTGGAAAATTCAGTCACCCCCTCATTTCCTCCCCTTTCGTCACATGCGGCCGAAACTCGCACTTCCTCCCCCGATGGCTCCCGCCCCCGCACCCCCAAAACTCTTTTCGGTTCTCCGCCGCCTGGATTTCCTCCCCAAACAGCAAAATTTATTACCGAATTTGGCCTTACAATTGCACTTTGAGAACGCCAAGATAAAACCCGCCCCCGTCTCCGCCCCGCCCTCCCAGCCCCCTCTGGGAAAAGGTCCTCCTCGACGATAAGAATATAAAAAAGGCCCAAGAAATAGACCTCATCATTTTCCCTTTTCTAAATCTCTATATCTAAATTCGAAAATGATTTACGAGCGGGGGTGGGGGCGTAGGGGGCGAAAACAAAATCGTCCTCGCAGAGAAAAAGGAAAAAGTGCACCTGTTGGAGGTGCAAAGCCCCACGTCAGCAACCCCCACGGGGGGACGGTCCCCGGTTAGCGATTGCCATTCTTTCCTTCGCCCCCTCCCGCCCCCTCCGCCCCCGTCCCCGCGAGCAAACCTTCCTTTTTTGCCTTTCGTTCGAAACTTCTCTCTCCCGTTTTTTGGTCGACGATTTGACTGCTTTATCTTTTATGTTTAATGTTGCCTGGGAGAACTCTTCCTCCGTTCCGTTTTTCATCCCCTTTCGCCCCCCGTTCCGCCCCCTCATTTATCATTTCCTTAAACGATTCTCTCTCTCCCCCGAATCTTTCCCCGATGATGCACTGCCTCCGTCGCCGGACCACCCTCCGATTCGCCCTCTCAGCCGCCCCCAACGCCCCCTCGCCCCCCGCTCCCATAATTCATAATTAGTTCGAGAAGAGGCTAATAAAAAAAGCAGTCGAGTTAGATAAATAATCTGGAAGCGTTAGTTAATTAGCCGAAACAAAAATTTGTTCTCCGCCGCTCGACATTTATCAAAACAATGTAAACAAAATGAGTTGTTTTCTAAACAAACTTTTTATTTCCCCTATTTTTTGCCCCTAGTTTCCTCAGGGGCGCAAAAAATATATGCTTAATGATTTTATTTTTTTTTTCCCCACAAAAGAGGGAGGTTTTTCCGGGAAGCGGAGCAAAAGAAAGGCCGAGGGCGGGGGAGGGGTTGATAAATGAGCGTATAAACAACCAAGTGTTTCACAGTTTCTGACGGTAAACCGATTCCCGTTTAATCATCCCTCTCTCATTAACCGCCCCCTCCAACACCCTTAATTACTTTTACTTTGCGCGCCGAGTCTTCCGCCCCTCTCGCCTCCCCCACTGCTCGCCCCTTCCCCAGCATAGATCACCACCGATGCCCGATGCCCCACCGCCCCCGCCCCCGCCCCCTCAAACCACCTGTCGCCACTGCAACCCCCGCAGAGACAGACTCCCCTCAAAATGGCGCTGCGGAGGAAGGAACGGAAGGCGAAGCTTCTCTGCAACTCTTCACAAAGCCGACTAATTTGTTTCTGAACACAAATCCCCGCCCCAACCGCCCCCCCGCCGCCCCCACCCTCTCCCATTTACGTTCCTGGCGGGAGAACTGCTTTATAAATGGAAACTGTCAACGCAAAGCAACTTAATTTACTTTGAAACGTCAGCTGAATCGACAATGTTGACGAAGTCCGGCAGCGTGTGTCGATGACAACGGCTGCCTTCTTAATATTATTCGGGGTCCCTCTAGCAGAAGACTCGCCCCCCACGCCCCCGCCCCGGTGCATGTCGCCCCTCCGCCCCCGGGGGCTGCATTCCCATGTCCTCCAGTTGTTATGGCCCAATGTGAGGTCGATTCGTGAGTGACTTCTGCTATTTCATTTGTTTGTCTATTAAATAACGGTCGAGTCATAAATAACTTCCGTTTATGTAAGGCTTTTCCTTTATTTGTTTATTTAGGTTACGTTATGTTATTAAAAACCATAGACAATAATATTATTATACAACGACTTATATAGAACTTCCGGTTTATTATTCAATCATAACTTCCTCCATTTTCTGAATCAAAAGTAACTTCCTTTTTTACAGAATATTTTTTATTAATCAATTTATGTTTTCACTGGAATTATCCGACCAATATTTTGCGTTTTTTGTTAATTAAAACCAAAAAAGATTATTATCACCACAGGTTTAGTCATAACTTATTTCCGTTTATTTATTTATTTGGTTTATGGAGTTGTTAGAATAAGTTCTTTTTATCGCCGGAGGAATTAAAACGTAAAATTCTCAACTTTGATTGCTCATATTTCTCAAAGTATAAATATTTAATCGAAATTTCTGAAACTTGTTGATTTTTGTTATTTTTGTTTTCCTTATAAAATTCGAGGAAAATTCATTCATTAGATGAAAAAGATATTTTTAGTCCTGTAAAACCGCATTTCGAGGATCCTTTTGACTTCTCAAATGCAGTTGTAAATGTGGTATTTTTAGATGGAATTGATTTTATTACCTGACATTTGTTTTGTTTTCTTTTGTTTATTGACGCATTTGTGCCTTTCTCTTTGGAATTGTGTCGATGATTGAGATTCATTTATTTTGGGGTGTAAAATTACAAATGCTCTTGTGTTAACTGGGAAAACACAACAGAATTAGATTTTGTAAAAATGAATCATTAATTCTGTTCACTCACTCAAACACGCTGACAAATTTAATTTGGGAAAAATAAATAAAAAATTTTAACCGGAGCAAAAAACCGTTGAGCGGCCATTGCGATTCCAGGAATTCGTCGGTGCATTCGGTGACGTCACCGATTCCAAGAACGCACGATCAATTCCAGGAATTGCAATGGCGACTTGTAACGGTCGAACAAATTTGAAAATCTGTTTATCCGCGGAAGAAAGTCACCTGTGACTGGATGCGAGGATCGTAAAAAGTCCCTCGGGACCCCCCCGCTCTCTTCTAATCAACTCGGCCATAATAATTCAAAAACGCTTTTTAATCTCAAGAAAAGTCGTTAATGATCGTTAAACTCTTCTTTTTTTTTTTTAATTTTAGACGAAATTAATTTTCTTTTTTCTTTAATTTTAAATTTTAATTTCGAGCCGGAGGGGAGAATTTATTTTTTTGAATAAACCGGAGATTAGGGAGGTCGTAAAGTCGGCGGAGAAGCTCTGACAGGAAAGCATCGAAAGATGGGCGACAGCGCCGACAGGAAGTGGCAAAGGGGGCGGGAGGGAGCGACGCAGCTTTGATAAATTAGGTCTTTTCGGTGAATTTCCCGCGGTTGAAAATGATTCAATTAGACGGGTAATTATCATCATAATCATGATCCAGTCGAACTGATTATCTCGATGAAGATGGCGGCCTCCATCTTGAATTTATATATTTCTCCATTTCTTAATTAATACCGAAAATTAATTTTATTTCATTAGAGTCTGTTTTGCAGATGGAGGGTGTGGGGGGGGGGACTCAGCTTGTCTTGCAGCCTTTCTCGCCCCCCAAGGGGAAAAATGGGGGGCGGGGAGGGCAATTTTTGGGGGATCAGCATTAATTGCTGTCGTCTTATGCAGCGTGTGTGCCGATTCACTCCGACAGATCCGTGTGAGCGCTTAATCGGGGCTTGAAGCGACATAAATCTCCCCTAATCTGAATTTTCCGGCCCAGAAACTCCGGAAGTGATCCTTTCATCCCCCCCGAGAACTTTTTAATTATAAAAATATTATGTAAATAGAATGCGGAGCACGAAGAGTTTATTTCCGGTTGAGAGTCGCCGCCCTCGGAGGTAAGCAACGACAGCAAAACCCGCCCCCTTTTGCAACCCCCTCCCCAATATTTAATCAAATCGGAACAAAAATCCGATTTAATTAAATTTTCATATAATTTGATTGTGAAAAAAATGGTTTGGGCGTCGTTATATGGAATGGGATAAGGGGGCGGAAAGAATTGTATCGCCCCTGAGAAGGTTTCGGGGTTGCAGGAATTGTCATGTGGGGGTTGAAGGGAGGACGAGGGTGATGGCGGCGGGGATTCAGCAAAAACAAAAGCGCAAGGGTGGGCCGGGCGGGGGCGGGGAGAGGGGGGAGTAAAGAAAATTTTCATAAAATATTCATCTGGAGAGGCACAAAGGAATGAAATTAAAGAAAAACACGAGTTTTGGTTTAACGAAGAGAAAGAAAGCTTTCATCGCTCTGGTGAATATTAAAAAAAAATTTAGAATTGTTAATAGGGAGAAGGGAAAGAAAAGACGGGGGCGGGAGGGGGTGGAAAGCGCTCCGACAAAGTTGCCGTCTCTTCCAGTAACCGCCAAGACGCCTGATGACCCGGGAAAGGGCTTCTCCTTCTGGAAAATCCTCAAAAATGGAATTACTCGCCCTCCCGCCCCCTCCCCGAAACGCCGACTAAGCACCCAGAAATTTATTTGGACTTTCTTTGATGCTAAGCTTTTAGGGAGAGGGGGCGGGGGAGGGGGAAAGCTTTTTCGAAAGCATTACGCACACCAAAGCGTTCGAATAAAGTAAACAATAATAAAAAACAACAGAAAAGGCTGCGAGGTTACTTTCAGGGCGGGGGCGGGGGCGGTTGCCCCCATTGAGGAGAGGAAATTATGCCGAAGACGTTTGCTGAGACTCCGGAAGAGGTGTTCCATCGTGAGGGGCGAGTGAGGGCGGTGTGAACACTCAAAAGGAAATGTATTAAATAACCGGAAATGTCATGACCCGGAAATCGGATATTGTTGGGGGCGGATTTGAAAGAAAAACCTTCTGACCATTGAAAACCACAGTTTTTGAGAGGATTCGGGAGAAACGATAATTAATTTGAATATTAATATTAACAACAACGTATTTATTTGTTCGTCCTTTTCGGAGGAAAAAATATAAATTATTCATTTAATGGCCTTACATTTTCTGAGGGGAAAATAATTTTCATATATTTATAATATAAAAACAGATAAAAAATTATACTGATTAGAAAATAAATTTTGAAAAAGAAATTTCCAAAAAAATACATTTATTAAAAAAGAATTCTAAAAAAGATTCGAAAAAGTAAATTTTATAAAATGTATAAATTTATACTTTTAGACTCCCAAAAATAGATTTATAAAAAATTTATTTAAGAATTTTTCAGAAATAGATCACTAAATTTATAAAAATATATTTGTGTTTCTATAAATAGATTTACGAAGATTAATTTCTAAATATAGATTTATAAAAATATTATAAAGAATAGCATAAAAGAAAAATATATTTATAAAAGAAATTTCCAAAAATACATTTATAAAAAAGAATTCTAAAAAAGGTTGGAAAAAAAATTTATAAATATATTTTGTGTATGTAATGAATTGTATATATTTCTAGTTTTATATTCTCAGAAATGTACTTGTAAAAAATATAATAGGTAAATAAATTAATAATAATTAATAAAATATAAATAGATTTACCGAAGATTAATTAAAAGATTAATTTAATAGATTTACAATTTAATTAGATTTATAAAAATATATAAGTATCCAAAAATATATTTGTATATTAAATAAAAATGAGCGGTGGGGGTATAAAATAAAAAGTAAAATAATAAATAACAGCGCATTTTAAAATAAGTTCATTTTTTGTGATTGGAATCTAAAATGAAAACGCCATAACTGTTTTATGAAAACAAAGACTCGTTTGTCATGGCAACCGGTAACGGTAACGGTTAAATGCAGACAACGGAGGATTTTATTTCGACTTAAAATTTATATACGAGCGTTTCTTTGCATATCTAATAAAATTAAGTATTATTTCTTTTTATAAAATTCCTAATTAAAATCCGTTGAGTTTGCTTTCACATAAGTAAATGTCTGCGTCCTCTCGAGAGGAAACGGAAATGGGAGCGGCGGAATCCTTTTCATCCCCCACTCAACCCCCCACTCAACCCCCCACTTCAACCCCAACCCTCTTCAGCCACTCAAAACAATTTTTTCCCTTTTCTCCTCCGTCTTGTCAGGGTTGACAATTTTTAATTTGTCTTTCTTTTTTCTTTTCTTTTTCATCTGTCTTAACTGTGATAAATTGCTCTTTATTTTTGTCAGATTTTTATCTTGACACTTCCGAACCGCTTCCCGGGAGGCCCCGCCGGAACCGGAAACATCATCCACTTCCGGTGGGACGTCGGGGGCGACAGGTGGCGGCGGCGACGGCCGAGGAATCCGGATATTGGACAGCGTTGATTTGGAGAAAGAAAAAGAGGAAGCGGGGCGGCGGGGCGGGAGGGGCGGGGGCGAAAGGAGAAGATTAATCAAGTTATCCCGAGGGAGACATTCAACATACAACTTTCCAGATAGATTTATTCTGCAACTCGCGACAAAACCTTTGGGAATATTTCTCGGAATCTGAGCAGGGGCGGAGCCGAGGAGATTGGGGTCGAAGTGCAGGGCGGATTTTTTAGGGAGGAAGGGTTGCATCGAGGGGAGCGCCAACGTAGTCGGATGTTATTAATATATAAAGTATAAATAATTGTAGGTTGGGAGTGTTTCCCGGAAGCGGAGCAGGGGCGTATCCCGGGAGATGGGGGTGGAAGTGCAGGGGGGCGGTTTCTGTCGGGATAATCTCCTCCGCGAGCGGATGTTTCATCCGCAAATGAAAAATTCTGGGAAAGTTTAATTTTTTCTGACAATTGTCGAAATTAATTTTCGTTTCCCTGTGTGCGGCGCTTCCCTCCTTTGTTAAAAAATTTTCAACAATGGAAACAAAACTTTTCTCTTAGCTTTCCACCCGTCTTAACCCAACACCACTTCCACCACCGCCCCCCTCCGAATCTCATTACACTCCGCCCGCCCCTCCGCCATGACGCCACAAATCCACCGCAACAGTCGCGGCCCGATAAAAATTTAATCAACTTCTCGCCCCCTCGCCCCCCCTCGCCCCCAACGACGTCCTTTGACGGAAACAAATCCGCCCCCTTCATCCCCCGCAGACTCTCGCGCAAAAAATCACACTCTCAGCCCTTCAGGCTAATAAATAAGTTTTCTCCAACTTCTTCTCTCTTTCCGCCCCCCCCTTCCGCCCCCCTTACGCCCCCCGTCGCGATTCTCGGCCGGAAATTCCGCCGAAGGAACTTTCGATCGCTGAATTCGCACAAGCTTTTAAAACTTGCAATGACAAAAGCTCCCACCGACATTTTTCTTAACTCATTGTCACGACTGAAACTCTCTTCAACTTTTCCTTCTCTCCCCCTCTCCTCTCCCCCCCTCTCTCTCTCTCTCTCTCTCTCTCTCTCTTGCTCACTCTCTCTCCCATTCTCTCCACCTTCGATGAGCAGATCGGAAGGGACTCCGAAATCCTTCATTAAACTGCCAGGGTTCTAAAAGGAGAGCTTTACGAGAAGCTTTAAAGCTTTAACGAAGTTTTTGAAAATTTCACGTTTTTGTTTAAAATTTTACTTAATTAACCCCAAATGTACGGATAATGAGTTCTCGGTAATGCGGACGGACGGATATATTGAATTAATTTCTGCCTGAGATTTGGTCAATTTTTCTTTTTTAATTTTTTATATACTTCGACGTATATATTTATAAAACTTTTTTATGTCATCGTCATTTTTTTAATGATTCATTTATTAAACGGATAATGTATTTATATTATTATTTAAAAAGTAATAAAAGATTATAATATATTGTATTATTATTACTATTTCTTTTAATTTGTTTATTTACATTTTTGTTTGCTTATTTGTTTATCTTTTTTCGTTTGTTTAATTGACTGTTTTTTGTTGTTTATTCGTTTAATTATTTGTGTTTTTAAGCAAATATAAATACTATAAATAAGAGAGAAAAACGGAAACAACAGCAAAACGGACTAAAAAGCAGAAATAAAGTGAAAAAAATAAACAAAGAACAAATGTAAACATAAAGAATAATTTAATTGTTTTACAAAATTTGATTTAATTTATTTTACAAAAATCAATGCAAACATAAAAAAATAGATTAAAACACAAAAAAAAACACAAAAAATAGATGTAAATATGAAAAATTAATAAAAAATAAATGTAAACATAAAAAAATAAACATAAAATAAATATAAACATACAAAATAAACAATAAATAATTGTAAACTTAAAAAATAAACAAAAAATAAATGTAAACATAAAAAATAAACAAAGATCAGAAATCCACAACAAAAATAAACGAAAAAAACCGGAAATAAACAGCAAAAATGAACATAAAACCCAAAAATAATGTCCGTCAGAGTCATAAATTGAAATGTAAAACGCTCAGAATTAATTGCGAGAGATGCAGAAATATGCACAAAATGAAATGCATTTTAAATTAAAAAAAAAAAAAGGTTTTCCATCTGACTCACTTTGTCCGGTTAACGGTTAATTTAAACAAAAAATAACAAAATGGCTCCGCTTCTGTCGTGAAAAACCCTTCTGTTTTCTCACGTCGACAGCATCTACGAATGCTGCTGCAGAAGGGGGAAGGTTTATTTTTGTTGGGGATGCGACCTGAAAAATAGAGAGGGGGCGAATAGGGGGGGGGGGCGAAAGGGGGCTCGTCGTCCGCAGCTAATGAATTTGCAAAAGCTTTTTAGTTTAATTATGGAAAATTTGAGCAAATGTGAATTCAATTAGTTTTCTAATTTATATGCAGGACGTTTTCTAATGCGTTGCGCCTCTCCGGACGGACGGAGAGGGGCGGGAGAGAGGGAGAGAGGAGAGAGAGTCGCCCCCCAACGGTCACCGGAACCGTTAGGGCAACAGGACGAACCGCGGGAATCGACGACGGATCGAACAAAAGGAGAACATTCCGGCTCTTATTGAGTTTTCCTAAGAAATAATGGGTTCGAGGGGCGGTGAGGGCGGGGCGGAGGGGCCATGTTGCCTTTAACAGGTTCCCCCCCCCGAAAATAATTGAAACAGCCCGCGTAATATATGTCCGGACATTTATTTCCCGTTAAATGTGGAGTTTTTCTCAGTAAAATTTTCAAACTCGCTTTCACCCTTCTCATTCCTTTCGAAAAGGAGATTGAACTCACCCCCTCCGAAGAAGGGGTGGGTTTTGAGGGCCCCCCCTCGGGTGGAAAATAAAAGCTTCCTCGTCATGAAAAATTCTTTTTTCCTCCCGGCGTGTTTCGCTTTCGGGAGGCTCAGGGGGCGGGTGGGCGGTTTGCAAGTGTCGTCCGGGCGGGGGTGAGAAAGGTTCGATCTGTCGACGACCTTCCCACCCCCGAAGCCTCCCCCGAGTCACTCACCGCCCAGAGGAGAGGAAATTCACGAGGAATGCTCTGTATGGATTTTCCGTTCGAAAGGAAACCGGGGGCGGCGCGGTTTGAATAGAAATGAGGGCGGTTCGCCAAAGGATGAAGGAACGTCTTCGTCTGCACGACAGCACCCCCGGCGAAGACAGAGAAGAGGGGTTGAAATCATCACGGGTGCTTGCGCCGACCGCCCCCCTCGCCCCGCCGCCCAAACAAACAAAAAAAAAACATTGTCAGCTTTTTTATTTATTGGGATTCACGGTTTACTTTTTAGCTTCACTTGAAAACGAAAATAAGTTTTTTTTTTTTTCTAAAAAACGGGGAAACAAAGGCACGGATGGGGGGCGGATGGGGGCGAGGGGAGGAAAGTGTGCGAAGCAAAAAGATGTCCGGATGATAAACCGCACAATAAATATTCTCTGCTCCGCCCGTTTTCTGGGGATGTCCTCGCAGTCGGGGGGTGACTTCGTCCACATGAGACGGATTCTGCAGAGGGGGCGGTTTCCGCCCTTATTCGGCCATCGCATCATTGGATCGATGAATACTCTTTGGTTCTCTTTGGGGAAGAAAACCGATCAAAAAAGCAGACGACACTCAAACAAATTAATTATATAATATAAAATATAATATATTTTCATATTATATCTCAATTTTACAGCTGCGAAAATAATTGGCCATTATAATGTATAAAATACGCGTATAAAATCTAATGCAGTAAAAAAAGATCTCACATTTTTATGGTATTTTATTTTTATAGTCTTTCTTTGCTTATTTAATTTGTTTTATTATTATTTTTATTTTTATAAATTTAAAATGAGAGGAAATCTTACTAATATATTTTTATAAAGGGATCTTTGTGTACTCAAAGTTTGTTTTCTTTTCACTAAAGAACCACTGAACCGATTTCAACCGGACTTTTTCCAAAAGACGCGTATTTTTTCAGAGATTCACATGCGCCATGGCTCGTTTTTTTTTTCAAAATAAGCAAAAGTGGAGAAATTTGCAAATATGTTTATGTTCAAGCGAAAAATTAGATTTATGAATGGAATTCTGTTGTCAAAGGGTTGATGTTCTTTTATTTGGGCCAATTCCAGACATTGTATTGCTCTCCAAAACAGGTGAAGACTCTTCGTTTACTCACCCTCAGCAGATTTCTAAATATAAATATTCAAAAATGCGAATCATAAATACTTTCACTCATTGTCACTCTCCTGAAATCTTTGAATGGGCAATTTCTCTGCGCTAAAACTGTACAAGTTGCATACCCGACATTTTTCAGGGTAAAAATTGAATTTTTATAGAATTATATTATATTTTTAGAGATATAATTTGGGAAATCACTGCGGAAAGTTAAAATTCAAAATTCCAGCTCTGAAAATTTATCAAAATTAATTATTTACACACACGTAACTAATTAAAAAAGGAACTAATTAGAAGAAATAAATAATTAAAATGGATTATAAATTATAGTATAATAATACAAATTAAAGTGGAATATAATTAAAAAATAATTCAACTATAACTAATTATAATAAATATAGTTTAATAATTAAATATAAATATCTGTTGAAGATTTATTTTGGGTGAAATTTTATTTTTAGAAATCGATTTTTGCAAATCTGTTTTTGTGGAATGTATTTTTGGATATCTGTTTTTAGACATTTAAACGCCAAATAAAATTCAAAGGAAATCTAATAATATTATAATAAAATAAGTAGAAACTCATAGAAAAATAAATGAGAGTTTAATAAATTGTTTAACAAAAGGAAAAAGTGGTTTCTCACCACTTTGTTATTGTATTGTATGTCATTAATTTATTATTATACATTTATGTCCCGTTATCATTTGATATATTAAGAGAGTGTTTATCGGATCAAAAAAAGGGGTCAAAGTGACCCTTCGTGAGGTATATAAAAAAATATAAACATTATTTCTTCCGTTGAATGTATTTTTTCAAGTTCAGTGGAAGCAGAAATTTCAGGAATTTTTATTGTTTTACAAACAATAAGGGTCTTAAATTTTGCAATTTAAACGCGGGGCGATTTTATTATGACGCCCCTCCCGCCCCCCGACTTTTTCAAATATTCACTTCATCTTTCCTTCCCTTCGCGCTAAATCAACGCGCCCTCCCCCAAAAGAATTAAATAAGACAGAACTTTTCCTTGATTTGCCACCCGCCCCCGCCCCCCAACGCTTTCATTTGAATTTTTGATTTTCTCTTCATTTAACTTATGCGACAAACCGTCGCCCCCTTTTGTTTGTGCTCCCAATGCTGACTTGGAATTATCATTTTCGGGGGAGGGACATTTTATTTCGCGGAGTTCATCAGAACGGGGGCGACGAGGGGACCGCCCCCACCGCCCCCCGACCGGAAGAGACAGAAACAACGCGTCATGTCATTTTTTAATTGCAAAGATAAATCAGTCGCGTTTATTTACGGAATCATCGAGATAAAAGTAACAAGAAATTTGAACGAATATCATTGTTAGGGCAAACGAACCGGAAAATCCCTTTTGTTTCTGCCGGAAAATTCGAGAAAAACGCTAACGAGTTATTCTCTCGAGGGTGGTTTTTGTTTGGGCAACGCCTCGCCCGCCCCCCGCAGCTGCAGCCGCCCCCGACAGCAACGCTGTCGACCGGAAGCTCTCGCCGGAAGAAAAATGTCCTCGCCGCTCGGGGAAGTGTCGAATAAAAATTTTGACTGATGAAGATGGAAATGTGTGAGGACTTAACACGCGAGGGGGCGGTGGGGCGACGGGGGCGAAGGCTCTATTCACGCCGTGATTGATGAACCAATCAAAGTCGACGAAATGAATAGATTTTTTCTCTGGAAAACACGAGACGAGCGATTTTCGTTTTATGGTCGCCAATTCTTCATTTCGGAGGATGATGTTCGCCCCCTCGCCCCCGCCGCCCCCGTCCGCGTCCCTTCCACCTTTCCCCAATTTTATCCCCATTCATTTCCCTTTTTTGACGTTTATCTATTATGGAATTACTTTAACGGTCGCGAATTATTCACCGCCTTTCGCCCCCAACTGTCGCCCAAAGGAATTTTTCTACGCGACAATCTGTTGTTGATGTTTGCCCATTGAGAAAAGTCTTTTAACAGAGTTTTCCCGTTGTTTGGCCACATGATAACGTTTTCCAGGGAGTGTTATATTTATTTGGCCATTCAATAAACCTTTTAAAGGATTTTTTTTAATTCAGAGTTTATTTGGCCATTGAGATAAGTTTTGCCGCTGTTTGGCCACAGCTTAAGGCTTTTTATAAAACGTTGCCGTTATTTGGCCACCGAGTGAATTAAAAGAAAATTTATTCGGCCGATTTCTGTGGAAAAAAGCTATTAAAAAAATTTTATTGTATTTTTTTCTTTCTTCTTTTTGTATTTTTGTATTTTTCTCTTTTATTTTTCTTTTGGGGACTTAAAAATTTTTAAAATATGTAAAATAGGAAATATATATTATTATTTTTTTTACATTTAATTATATTATTTTATTACAATATTATCTCTATTATTATTAAAAAAACAATAGAAAACTTTGGCCGTAATTTGGACATTAAATAATGCTTTCAAATAATAGTTTCTGTTGTTTGGCCAAAATTTAAGGCCAAAGGTTGTTTCTGTTGTTTGTCCAATGAATAGAACGTCTGTAATTATAATTTTTGCTATTTGGCCTTTTAGAAAAGGTTTTAAAAGTGTTTTGCCATTGTTTTGCCATAAATTACAACTTTGAAGTGTTGTTTCTTTTTTATGATCATTGAATAAAGCTCCTCAATAATTTTTTCTGTTGTTTAATCATTGAAAAAAATCTGCTATAAAAGTTTTGCAGTTATTTGGCCACATTTTAAAGACATGTATGTAATTGTTTCAATTATTTGGCCATTGAGTAAAGTCTCCAAATAACCGAAAGTGTACAAAATGTTGGAATAATCAGTTGCTTTTGCTGAAGCATCGGATGGGGGTGAAGGAGGGCGTAAGGGGGCGAAAGGGGGATGTTCTCCCCTTCACCCCCGTTGAAGGGAAGCGGAACGCGATGCCTGGAAATGCGGTCGTGAGCTGCGGCATGAGATTAAGTTTGCTGTTGGCCCGGGGCGAAGTCAAAAGAAAGGAGAAGAAGAAAGTCGGGAAAGAGCGGGAACCTCTTAAAATTAAAAAGTGTAGTAAAAATGAAGAGGGTGACTTAATTCAAATGAGTTTCACGTGCGGGGGCGGAGGGGGCGGCTCCGGAGGGAGTCTTTACGGGGTTACGAGCCATCAGGAACTTCCCGGCCCTCAATGACGCTTTAAATAAATAACGAATGTCTTCAGAAAAACCGTTATTTGTTTTATTACCCGCTGGAGGAGGAGGGGGGGCGAGGGGGGCGAGGGGGCGAACGAGAAGTGGAAACATTTCCCGCTTTCACTTTTAAACTCTCAAACTTTTATAAAAAAAAGGTAGTTGGGAACTTGAAAAACTTTCCCCGAACTCAATTTAAAAGGAGATATTTTAAAAATCCGCTTTTTTTAACTTTTCATGTAAATCACAGCAGAGCAAAGATACCGGTGCCCTCTGCCACCGCCCCCGCCCCCGCCCCCCAAACTTTCATCTCAAAGAGACGCATTCCCCATCGTCCCCGGGCAATCGCCATCTCCCTCGCTAATGGTGACTTCTTCGGGCCCTTGGGGCGTCGCCCTCTCCCGCCCCCTCCCACTTAATAAAAGAAAATAAACAAAAGCAGAAAATAGGTTTATCTTCGTCGAGTGAGAAATAAAGAAATAAAAATAAAAGAAGTTTTGTTTTTGTAATAACGCGATATCTTTTCAACTCTCAAAATAAATCCTTAAGGCAAATAAATTTCAGCAGTAAAAAGAAAATTTCTTTCTCTCCCAAAGAGTAGAAATCAATCGAGGCTTTCAAAAGCCGCCCCCCACCGCCCCCTGCAAATAAATCACCGGATCCTACCCCGGAGACGGCACAACCGCCCCCTCGGGGCGACGAGCGCCTCCTCAGACGAGAGCTGTCCTCTCGAACACTTCCTGTCTCTAGGGGAGGAAATCGGGGGGCGGGAGGGGGCGGAACATTCCAAACTTTTATAAAAGTGCCATTGAAAGAACATAAAAAATTTTGTCGCCCCCTCCACGACCGAAAACTTTCATCTCGTTTTACACCGTTTTCATAATTTTTCCTTCCTTCGCCCCCCTCTCCCCCTAGAACGACACAGATCGGAGGGCGTAATCCGCCCCCGTTTGGAGAATCATTTTTTCCTTTAATGAATCCATTGCATAAATAATTTTAATTCGCCCCGAGACTGATTTTGACTGATTTAAAATTAATTGGAATAAAGAGAAAAGAAGTGGCGGAGTTCGGGGGGGGGGGCGGTAGAGGGCGAGGGGAACTGGAGGGGCGATCCGGTTCCTGAAAAGATTAGTTTCGATGTTGAGAATTCATTCATCCTCATAAATTCTACGTAATTAATACCTTTGATTGGTTCCATTAATTTCGAAAAAATTGATTAACTTTTTGTTTAGCTTCCTCCGCCCTTCCCGCCCCACCCGCCCCCGGGCTCTCTTCACCTGCTTTCAAACTAAAACGCAAATTAGTGAGCATCCCGGTGCTTCAGAGGGAAAACGAGCTTTTACGCTGTCGTGTCCGTCGCCCCCTTTCCCCAACCGCCCCCTCGCGGAATGCCCTCTCAATGAAACCTCGCAGAGCCCCCCAAAAAGAAAATCAAAAAAACGAAAAAAAGTTGAAGAAACGAAATTCCGAAGATAAAATTTTTGTCTTCTCCACCCCCGTACTCCCGCCCCCTTCGCCCCCTCGCCCCGCCCTTCTCAGTTTTCCTCTCGAAAAAGCTTTCATATAAAATAAAGCACTTTACCGGCAGCAACCCTTGAAAAAGTTTCTCTCTCGATTCGCGCTGTCATGCGTTTGTTTATCGGCTCGCCCCTGCTGCAGAACCGCCCCCTCCCGCCCCCAAACAAGACGTACCTGTCCCCGGCAGCAAAGACCCGAGAAGAGGAGGACAACAATGGTCAACGACGCTCCGAGAGTGGTTCCTCATTAGGGCTTATTAAGGTGTCTGGCGATGTGGGCGGGGGGCGGGCGGGGCGGGGGCTCGGGGAGAGGTCTGCCCACGTGAGTGGGGCTCCCACGCGGTTCGGGCGAAGTCTCAATTAGTTGTGGAGAGGATTTGTGCCCTCGCCCATGTGTACATTGAGCGATAGACACGTTGCCAAGATGGCAGCCGTTCCTTTGATTGGGGAGATGCTATGTTGCACTTTGGCGTCGCCTCTGTTTTCTTTTAATTGTACTTATTTATATAGTTTATTTATTTATTAATTTTATTTTTTTTGTCTGTATTAATTCGTGAGGTTTTCTTCTGATATTTTATCTTTTTTTCTTCTTTCTTCTTCTGGACTTTTCTTGTTTATATAGTTCTCTCTTGGGAAGTATTCAATCTTTCTATTGTTGTCTTCTTATCTTCTCCTCCTCCACCTCTTCTTCTTTTTCTTTTGTTTTTCTCTTCTGCTTCTCACTGTTTCATTCAGTTCTAATTGCAATATTTTTCTTAACCCTATTCTTCTTAAATATTTTCTTCTTTTCTTTTTTTCTCTTCTTTATATCTTTATTTTCTCTAAATCATCTAATCTTCTTCTGTTGCTTATAACTTCTTTTCTGTTTTTATTCATCTTTGTCTTCCCTTTTCTTTCTTCTATTTATGTTTTAATGTCCTGCTCTTCTTCTATTCCTCATCTCCACTTTCTCTTTTTTTCTACTTCGCGCTTCATCTACTTTTACTTTTTCCCTCTATTTTTTCTTCTTCTCTTCTCTCCTTTATCATTCCTTCTCCTTAATAGAAATTTTGTTTTGGGACCGGTTTTCTTAATTTTCTCTTTTCTTCTCCTTTTTTTTCTGTCTTTGTAAGGATATACATTCTGAACGTGAGCCCTCAGAAAGGATTCACTCGCGAGGATTGCTGAGTGCAGCCTTGGGGGGCTGTGAGCTGTCAGCTGTTGCTGATTCCGCCCCCGGCGTCGCCCCCCGCGCCCCATTCGGGGACCCAACTCCGAGGAGAAATGTGAAAATTTAAGCAAAGCAATATTTGGAAAATTGTCAAAGTTAAGCAATAAATCGTGGGCGAAGATGTGTGAGTGTGAAATGTGTAACGCAAACAGATTGCGAGCAACTTTCGACAACAGCGCTTTATTGCTGTTTTGATTTTCACGGAAAAGCAGAAGCTTTTGTTAGTTTTTCCAATTTTGTGTTCCGACGAGGGGGATGAAGGGTCCTGCATCGCCCCCTAATTTTCCATCTTTTCTTTCTCGCCCTCGCCTCCGGAACTGAGAGAGAGAGAGAGAGAGAGAGAGAGAGATAAAATCCGCTTTCCACTTCTTAAGCTTCGTTTACGGTTTTCGAGAGTTTTGTTTAAACATTTTCCTTTCTAAGCTCATTTAATTGTACAATAAAAATCGTTAAAGGTTCCTTCTAATTACCTTTCTCGAGTGGAGAAAGACAAAATGGCGGCTGCAGCTGAGAAACCGTTGACGTTTCCCTCTTTTTTTCCCTCGGGAGGGGTCAAAATGACCTTTTCATTTCTCTTTTAATTCGGATTTCCTTTCAGATTTTTAAAAATGATAATTTTTTATGTTTTTTTCTCTTTTGATTTTACTCTTTTTTTCTTTTTTTCATGAAATGTTAGGCCCTACTCTTTGCAGGAAAACCAAAGACCAATGACTTTCCTCCCTGGGAAGGACGAAGGGGTTATCGCCCAAAGGGGCGGATGAGTCATACCTGAAGAAAAACTTCTCTCAGCTCGAAATGAATTCAATCTCCATCCGAAGCAGAAAATTCATTTCGGAAGGATTAAGACCTATCAGGAGGTCGTGTAATCCGAGATTTAGAGCCGATTTGTCCGCCCCCTCGCCTCCCGCCCCTCATTTCCACCCCTCGGCCACTCCGCTTCTTCACCCAAAGAAACCGACCTTTGTGCGTCTTTATTTCCTGTTGCATTTCTCCCCGACTTTCACCCCCAACACATTCTTTCTCGTTAGCCCCATCACAGACAACTGCGAAGTGGCCATACATCTCTCTCGAAGAAAAACAGGTTTAAGGTTACCAACCCCCGCCCCGACCGCCCCGCCTTATTTATCTTAATGTGCGCCATTGTAGACAGAAAACGGCTGACAGAAGGCAGGAAATTAACTTTTCTTCTTCCCGATGCCGAGGACCTGATAATTTCTCTTCTTCCGCCCCCACCGCCTCCCGCCCGCCCTCCACTCCCCGGCTTTAAATTGAATTTTTTCCCTTTCTCCCTTTCATTAACTAATGTCTTTCTGGACAACCCTCGAAAGAGGCTCTTGCGGGCACACACTCGTTCCAACCCCTCCGCCCCCTTTCATCCCCTTCACTTTCACGCCCGAGGGGCGGTACGGCCCGAAACCCTTAATGTCCTAGGAAATGAGCTGAATAAAAGGAAAATCAGTGACATATATAATCGATAAAAGAAATGAGAAGTAAAAAAAAGAATGAAGAAAACTGAAGAGAAAATTTAGGGGATATTACGAAAATGAAGAGAAAGAAGGAAAGATAAGTTGTAGGGAAATGCAGAACCGGAAAAAAAGAAGAGCAGAGAAAAATAAAAAGAAGAAGAAGAAGGACAGAAAGGTACAAAAGAGAAAAAAGAGGAGAAAAAGAATAGAAATAAACAGAAGAAAAAGAAGAAGCAAATAAATAAAAAGAAGAAGAAGAAGAACAGAAAGGAAGAAGAATGAAAAAAGAGGACAAAAAGAAGAAAAAAGAGAAGAAGAGATGCATCACTGAAAGCCCACATTCAACAACAGAAATGTTCAATAGTTGGAAATAAACAACCGGAAGTTGCCAATGGACGAAGAGCATATGGGGGCGTTGAGGGCGTTTGGGGCGAGAGCAACCTTTCCCGGGCTGCAAAAGATAACCTTTTATTTTGCAATAAAAGAGGTTAAGTGCACAATTATGCGGAGAGAGCCTTTTCAATGCAGACCGTCTTCTGCCATTTCCTCCACCTAAAGACGAACGTTCTTTGTCATCTGGATTTTATACTTTCCACTTCCACCACCACCACCGGCAGCAATTCATCCCTCTCCCCTCTCTCCCTTTCCCTCCCTCTCGCCCCCTCGGCCTAATGCGTTCCCTGCAGAAACCGCAGCGAACGCCCCCCCGGGAGATTTACAACTTTCTCAGAGTTACCCACCCCTAAAAAATAATTTCATTTATTACGTACGCACTTAGAGGAGAAGCGAACGTGTTTCCTCGACATGCGGACGCCATCGGAAACCGCTCGCCCCCCTTCGGCATCCCCCACAAGGGGGCGGAGTTCTCAGGGGAGCATTAGACTGTCACGTTAATTATCATGTCGCCCCCAAACTCTCGCCACTGCACCCGGAGAAGATTCTCTTCTTCTTCTCTTTTCTCCTCTTCTTTTATCTATTTTTTTTTCTTCTGCTTTAATCTTCCCTTTTTTATTTTATTTTTTGTTTTCATCTAGTTTCCCCTTTTCCCTAAATCTTCTTCTTTTCTTTCCTTTAGTTGTTTGTATGTTCCTTCTCTTCTTTAGAGGAGATTAACAACTTGCAGTGAGGGAAAGATGTGCTTCGCATGCTCATCTCCACATCGGCGATTTCGCTCACGTTCCTCTGCATCATGTCTGGGCCGTCGCCGTCTGCCCTCCGAGGGCTGCTCACCCCGTCATCCCCCAGAAACTCCAAAGACGTTGCCATGGGCACGCGTTTCCGACTCGGCGAACCTTCCACCCCTCCGCCCCCGGGAGAATTCCCCTGCATCAAACAGGGCGTGTCTCCCTTTCACACTCGATTAATTTCCGTTTTAGAAAATCCCGTGTGAATCAATTCAAATGTGAAATTCTCCCTCCGCCCGCATCGATCCCTCAGGAGAACCTGCAGCAGCCGACGCCGCTCCTGCAGCTGAACGCCCATCAATCAGCATTTCCATCGGCGATCAACCGGACGGAGGACAATGGCGACCGCCCCCATTGTCCTCGCCCTTCTGCAGCTGAAGGATGTCCTTCGGTTTATTAATCTGCTCCCCTCGCCCCTCCCGGGATGGAATGGGCGATGAGGAAAGCGGTCGCTTGGGGTGAGGGGGCGGAGGGAGGAGGGCGGGGGGCGAACCAGTTCGGGAAAGATTAAGAAGCAACAAAAGCTCATTCGTCTCTGTCATTTCGGCCGAGGGGAAATGCGAAAATGGATTCCCCCGACAGAATCATTCATTAATGGGCTGCAGAGCGTTGCGGGGGGCGTCGGGGGCGTAGGGGGCGTGAGGGCTGATGCCTGGCCCCGGGGGGAGCCTAATCGTCGTGGTGTGCGGGGCATCGTCCGCTGTGAAGTGGGCGAGTGGGTGGCGATGGGGGCGGCGGGGGGCGACGGGGGCGGAGGGGAGAGCAGGTCTCCCCAAGGACGACGAGTGGCCTCTCGTCGTGTTGAGAAAGAAATGAGTCGCTCTGTGGAGAGAAACCTGTTATGGTCCATTGGTTTTTCTTCTTTTTTGTATTATACACTCTTTTTCTCTTCTTTTGTTTCTCTTTTCTTTTTCTTTCGTTTTTTCTTCTCGAGGGGCGAGAGTGAAAGTTCATGAAAGTCCATCCGAAAGACTTTTGGCCGACTGGAAAATCTCCGTCCGATGAAAGCCATTAACCGAAGTAAATGCCAAAGTTCGTTCGGAGGACTTTACAGAAAATGAAGGCCAAACTTTCGCCCCTCCGCTTTTAATCCGGATTATCAACCCTTTCCCATCCGCCCCCAACTCCTTCTGCAGATGTTGGCAACGATGAACCGTCTGAACTGCAACTGTTCAAAGTCAGGGGTTGAAATGACCCCCACATCACTTCCTTTTTCCCAACATTTCTTAATTTTTTCTTTTTCCCCCCAAACATTTTCATTCTCACCCCCAAAAACTTACTCAGATACGCTTTCAGCAATCTTTCCTTTGTCCCTCAAACACTCGGTAACACCCCTCGACGACACATTTCGATGCAACCGACTAATTGATCAATTAATCAATTAATTCCCGCTAATTAACTTAGCCGATGCCCGCTCGCCTGTCACTTTTAATGGATTTAAAAGTGGGGGGCGGGAGGGGCGGGTTGGGGGCGAAGGAAAGCAGCCAGGAGGAAGTGCACGGTTGGGGGCGGGGAGTGGAAGAACAATCGAGTTAGGGGATGTTTTTGGGGGATTTGTCTGTTAACTGTCGTTGACGTGTGGGGGGCGAAGGGGGCGGTAACGATTCGGAAAAATAAAAGCGCGAAAGGGGAGGGGAAACTGTTTGTTGTAAAATTAATTAGAAAGTTTAAGAGTATAAGAAACTTATAAAATCCTTTTAAAACACTTTGAGGAGTGAAAGTATGGAAATGAGGAAGTTGTATGCAAAATTAATTGCACGAATGCAAAACTTTGAGCACAAAAGATGGACGGAGCGGGAGGGCGACGGGGGCGGGGACGCTCGCCCCCCGAGGGGAACTCAAAGCCCCGCTCAAGAAAAAGAAATTCTTTATCTCGAAATAATTTTATTCATTTATTTGGATTAGAAGGGTTTCCCTGAAGGTAATGGCAGGTGTTTTGTGCTTTTCTTTGGGCAAACAAAGGAAAGCTCCCAAAGCTCAAGATAAAGAAGAAAAGTTTGCCCCCGAAGAGAGGCTATTAAGGGAGCCGATTCCCCCCGTCAAGACTGACAGGCATCGCATTTAGAGAACTCTCTCCGCCCCCTCCGCCCCCTCGCAACGATATAAATAAAATGGTTATTAATGGGGAACGTCAGTTCCGTTCTCCTCTGGTGAAAAAAGGGTCTTTCGCCCCCCAACGGGGGTGTGGCCCCCTTATCCGCCCACACCGCCCACATCAAAATCAATCTCGTTTCGTTAATAATAGAAACAAGAACACTGATATAACTGCGGTGTACTTAAGTAACAAAATAAATATAATATTGAAATTGAGGTTTTCTCCAAAGCAGGAAAATGAAAACTTGCAAACGTCGACACCCCCTGGAAAGCTCAGCTCGCCAAAGTCGTCGTGAAAGTCGACAGGCAAACAAAAAATACTCCCCGCCCCCGCCCCCCGCCCCGAAAACCGATTTTCTTTCCCACTGTCGGCTGTTTTCTTCTTTCTTTTTAATTTCCCCCATTCAACGGCCTTTGCTTTATTTACTTTGGGAGAAGTGTTCCTGAGTGGGGGGCGACGGGGCGGCGGGGCGGCTCTGCCCCACTTCCTCCAGACCTTCGCCGCCCTTTAGATTTTTTATCGGCCCCCGAAGGTTCGGCCTTTCCGTCCGGGGTGGCGCTTGACCTTTCCCTCGCCCCCCTCCGACCTGGTCACAATTAGCAGAAAGGTTCTTAACTGACACTTCCGCCCCCGCGGGAGACACACGCTCTCCCCGCCCCCCGAATAAAAACTTGTCATTTATTTTTTGTTAATTACACAATTATTCTTTCTGTTCCGGATTCCCGACAGAAACTTTTTTAATTGCTTTTCTAACTTTCCTTTTCTGACAGTCGGACGAATTCTCCGGAAAACTTTCCTTTGATATTGCTTTTGAGCTTTCCGTGAGAGGTTCGGTTCTCACCCCCTTCCGTCCTCCCCCAATTCGCCGAATGAGGAACCGCCCTCTCTTGAACGGGGCGGTTTTCGAATGACAGTCCGTCTGTTGAGTTGACTCCAAGCGGAAATTATGTCTAGCCTGAGGGCGAAGGCAGGGGGCGGAAGGAAGCGCACTCGAGGGATGAAATGTGTGTTAACAACCCTTTCCGATCTTTGAAGCGCGTTCGTAAATTTTCCTCAAATTCGTTTTTCATCCCCTTCTTCTCCTCCCTCGGGGTGCAACACCTTTCGTATAGATTCAACCGCGCTTTCATTCCATCAATCCGATGATTGAGAAAAAAAGAAGGAAATATATAAAACTGAAAAAATGGACAAACGAGAAAAATCATAAAAAAGAAAAGCGAACAAATGGAAAAGGATTAAAAAAATTAGAAAAAAGGAAAAAATGAAACGATAAAAAAAAAGATTAGAAAAAAAATGAGAATAAACTTCAGTAACCTCACAAAACTTAAAAAGAAATAAATATAAATAAGTATAACAAATATATACTCCCATAAATATTATTCATAAATTAACTTTTGGGCACTTTCGGGTGATTCAATGGCATTCACACTCCCAATGGTTCACTTTTCCTTTCCTTCCTTTGGCCTTCCTTTGGCTCCTGAGGGACTTTCAGAAGTCAAAACTAATAATCGGGGCAGGTGAGGGGGTGAGGGGGTGAGAGAGAATGATAAAGAATGTGGGGAACAAAGGGGAGACGGGGCGAAGTTAAAATAAATGAGAAGAGAGAGAGAGAGAGAGAGAGAGAATTAAGGAAATCTTTTTATTATGGGGGAAAGCTTGTTTGAATAAAATGGGGGGCGGTTGGGGGTTGAGGAAAGTCTCCCTCTCCGTTCTTTGTTTGCCAAAAGGAGAAAAGGATTGTTAAAGCAGGCCTGAAACGTTGTAACGGACGCGGAAAGCATAGCCAATGAATGCCTTTGGATCTCCGCCAGATATTAACCCCTTCACCCCCTTCAACCCCTAACCCACCCCCTTTCAAAATGCCATTTAGACCCAAATTAACCACCGATTCGGGTAAAAAATCCCCTTGAAAAAGTGCCAGAACTTAATTTTGCATTTTTTACCTTCGCAGACAGGTTCGTTTTGGGGAGGAGCGACAGCAGCGCTGTCTGGTGACAACTTCAAACTTCAAATCAACCGACAAATTCATATATATTCTCATTTATTTTATGTACATTAGAAAAACTTATAAAAATGCATACATCAGTCCTTCGCGCGAATCATCTTTGGTTCACAACACCACCGGCCCCCGTTGCCCTCGGGGGCGAGGGGGCGGCTATTAAACGTCCGTCCCGCACCCCTCCTGGTACCCCTCGTCCGGGGAGCTCCGAGACTGACTCACCACCCTCTTCAGGGCCGTCGCCGGCGGCAGCACAGGGATGCCCCTCTGCCGCACGCGAGCGCCCCTCCCCGGGGGCGGCTGCCAGGGGGCGGCATCAGGCACGGCCAGAGCTCCCTCCCCCGGGATGGGAAGACCGTAGTCCGGGGGGTAGCCGGGGGGGTTGCCCCTCGAGAACCGGCACTCCTCCTCTTCCTGGCCGATGATTGGTGTTCTGTCGGAGGCGTCCATCTGTCCCTGAGTGGCTAAGGGCGAGAGGGCGGGAGGGGAGGGCGTCGGGGAGAGGGGGTGGTAGGTCCAGGAGGGCTCGGGGGGCGGGGGGTTGGAGGAATAGGCGGGAGGAGCGGGACTGAGGGGGTCGTGTTTGGCGTCCTGAATGATGTCGGGGTTGTTGACGGCGTTGGGGGTTGTGGGGGGCGGATGGGAGGGTTCGACGATCCGGGGCGGTTTCTGCAGCGGGTTGGCCGTTTCCTTCCGGTCAAGCGGGTCGAGGACTATCCTCTGGGCGGTCTTGGTGGTGGTGGTGACGCCCGTGCCGTTCATGGTGGCGATGACCTCCAGCTGACCGGGGGTTTTGCTCTCGGAGAAAGGAAGACGTCTCAGCCGGAGGAGAAGAACCAAGGCGATCATCAAAATGGCGAGGATGAGGACGACGAGGGCGGCGCTGAGACCGGCGATCTGTCCGCTGCCCAGTGAGGCCATCCCCGCCGTTCTAAGCGACACGTGGAGGGTAAAATTGGCCTCGGCCGTTCCCGCCCTGTTTTCTGCGACGCAGTAGAACTCGCCTGAGTCGCTCTCGAGGGCGTTCGTCAGCACGAGAGTGCTGCTCTTCTCGAAATTTCCGTCCTCGAATATGAAGAGTTTCTGGTAGGCGGTAAAAGCGGAGTTGTTGAGCAGCAGTCGCCCGTTCCAGTACCAGTGAATGTTCGCGGGCGGAACCGCCCCCACGCGGCAGAGCACCGTCGCGTTCTCCCCCGTCGTCGCCTCCACGTAGCGACTCACGGGGAGTATTTCCGGTCGACAGGCGAAGTCGTCCACGTGGAGGTCAGCGAACGTCCGTCCGGCCACCCTGTCGGGCCCCCTGCAGACGGGGGCGACCGGGTAGGGGATGTTGTTGTGCGAGAGCCACTCTTTCGTGGGGCGCAGCTTGCAGTCGCACAGCCAGGGGTTGTCGTGGAGTTCCACCCCGTGGAGCTTGCTCATGGCGTCGACCGTTCGGGGGTGCAGCTCCGTGAGTTTGTTTCCGTTGAGCTTGAGCCACTCGAGGGAGTCGAGCCTGTCGAAGGCGGTGGGGGCGAGGAGCTGGATGTCGCAGTGGGAGAGGTCGATCTTGGCCAGCCCCGCGGCCATCCTGAACGCGTTCGGCTCCACCTTCTGTATGGGGTTGTGGGCGAGGGAGAGGTACCTGAGGAAGGGGGTGTCCTCGAAGGTGGCGGAGGGCACCGTCGTGAGGAGGTTGTGCGAGAGGTCGAGCTCGACGAGGTTCGTCAGCCCGCGGAAGGCTCTGTCGCCGATCTGTCCGATGCGACAGCTCCTGAGGAACACCTTCTGCAGGTTGGTGAGGTTCGCCTTGTAGAAGGTCTCTCTGGGGAGGATCTGCAGGTTGTTCCCGGACATGTCCAGGACCTGTGTCTCGCTGTCGATGTTGTCGGGGATGGTGATGAGGGCCCTCTCCAGGCACTCGACCGTCTGCTTGCCGCCTTTCCACTTGCACGCGCACACACTCGGGCAGGAGCCGGCGGAGGAGGGCGCCGGGAGCGTCACCAGAAGGGCGCTCAGGGCGAGGGCGGTTTTCCACGCCATCTCAACACGAAGGAACGCTCTCTCCTACTCCGTCCGCGAGAGTCTTCTTCTCTTCCTCCCTTCCGCCTCTTTCCATCCTCTCCGCTCTGCTTCACCTGCAACAGAAGACAGCGATCAGATACGCGTCACGAGACTCCCCGCCCCGCAGAAAATCTGCGCCCCCATGTCGGATTTTATTTGTTTATTTAGCCGAACGAACGGGGAGGGGTGGTTATTTAAAAGCCGCCCTCACCCCGGGGACCGCGTTTGTGTCATCAATTTGTTTTTGTCAGCCTTTCTATTCTCTTCCATCTGGGAGTTTCGTTATCGATCCCGATTCTCCCCCGCCACAGGCTTTTGTTCACGACGAGTCCCCATACCTGAAAACCGCCCTCCCCCCCTCCTCGGCTCGCATTTCGGAGACATTCATCGCCGGAAAGGCAACACTTCGCGATAAGACTTATCTGAGTTCGCCCCCCGCCCTCCGACGACGGGGATATGATGAATATCTTCGGGGAACAAATGGCTGCAGCAATAAACTCGGCCGTAAATAAGCCGTTAAATTTTTAGAGAAGTTGCGGTCGTGGCAGCAGAAGACGCGTCCCGATCGCAGCGGGGACCCATTTGAACGGGGGTGAATGGGGGCGAGAGGGGGCGAGAGGGGGATGAAAACAAAGATCGAAGGTTTTTGTTGATATTAAATACTCGGAGCGGAGTTTTCGAATTTTGTTTCCCGCCCCCCCCTCATCCCCTCCCCCGCCCCGCTCATCCCCGCTAATTCGAGAGAAAAAGTGGCGAAAGGAAAACTTTCTACCAACTGAAAGAAAAGATCTTTCCGAGGCGTTTTACAAAGTTTCTCCGAGAGTAGACGAGGAAAATCTTTTGTTGAGTTTCTCTCCTCCATCCTTCCCGGGCTCTCTCTTTCCCACCGCCCCTCCCTCCCCAACCGCCCCCCACCCGCCCCAACCAACCTGAGCCAAAGCTTTCGTTTGCGACTCCTCAAGGGGGGAATCATCAGGACGGAGGGGCGAGAGGGGAGGTTCGGCTCGGGGTTGCACTCTGGTGGCGTCATTAGAGCGGGCAAAGGGGTCATTTTGGCCTCCGGAGCGAGTTTCACGAAACCGCCGTTATTTTTACTGTTCTTTTATGTATTTTAAGCTTTCTTTCATAAATAATGCAAAAACTTTTTGTGATAGCAACTTTCATAAAATTTAGCAAAAGCAGTGTAAAAAGCGGGGAAAAAATTGAAAAGAGATGGAGAATATAAAAATTGGAAAAAAGGAAAAAAAAAGAAAAAGTAAATAAGAAAAATGAGGAAAATGAAAAAGAAAAAAATTCTAAAAAGTGTGTACACCTCATGAATACAATAATATACAGTATATGCATCATTTCAACACATATACAGTTATACATAACAAGGGGGGAACAAAACACGATGCAGTTAGGTCAATTTGACCCTCGACGTCAAGCATTCCCCGAAACGAGTAAGAGGAGAACAAATGCCGATGGGGGAGGGATCGGATTTCGAGTGCGGGGGATGAAGGGGACGAAGGGGTGGTGAAGGGGGTGAAGGGGTAGGAAGATATAAATGAGCGGAGAGGAAATTTCTCATAGACGCAACAAAATGAATCATTTTCTAATTCCATGGAAATGGATTTTGCGGAAAACACAATTAAATTGAAGCCGTTGAAAAAAGAAATGGCGGGGCGCGGGGGCGGGAGGGGGTGCGGGGGGCGTGTAAACGGATGAGGGGCGGGGGGTGGGCACCACTGTGCGAAGGTTAATTTTTGCGATAAGGAAAAAAGCGAAATTTTCCAGCGGTTTCCATTCGGGGAGCGGCAGTAGTTTGGAGTTATCGATCATAAAATCAATGCCGGGAGATTTGGGGGGCGACGGGGGCGAAGGTGGCGAGAAGGGGGGGGGGCGGGGATGTACCGAAGCGGGATTGATTGTTTATACGAAGAGATTAAATACATTAACGCGATATAATCTGCCGGAGTGGATATTTTCTGCGGCGCATTTCGAGAACCTTTGACGTAAGCCTGGATTTAAACTTTATTAATTAGCTCATGCATCGTCGCCGGGGAAGAGAGCAATTAGGTCGCCCCCGCCCCGCCCCCGATCTGAGGGGGCGACGGACGTCTGCGAGATCGAGTTGTGTGGAAATTCCCGCGCAAATTTCATTTCCGGTCATTTTCCTTCGGGACGAAAATGTCGGAAATTCAAAAAATCTCCGCCGTCCGACCCTTTTCCCTTCCATTTCGTCGACAGTAAAACCCGTTCGCGGGAAATGGTTTTACCTAGATTAAATTTAATACACTTATATTAAATTTTTATTTGAAGAATATCATTTAACTCCCTCTGCCCCCCCACCGATTCCATTTTCCATCCCTTTGTCTTCTGCGAAAACTAGTTCAAACCCTTTTCACCCTTGATATCTATTTCTCTTCTCTTCTCTTCTCTCTTTTACTCCCTCTTTCTTGATTCAGCTTTCTTTTGCCTCCATTTCTGTCTCTTTATCTCACTCTCTTCCACTCTTTTTTCTTTTTTTACCCCTTCTCGCCTTCACTCTTTTCATTCCCTGCCTCTTTTTATTAGACAGTTCCACATTCCTCTGCAACCCTCTCCGACAACGCCTGCAGTCCCCGCTCAAAATCAACAATGCGAAAGCCTCCCTCCCTATCGATCACCCCCTAAACTCCCTAAATCGATTCCCTACTCATAAACATCCCCGAATTCTTCCACCCTCACTCCCTGCTGAAATCAATTCGGGACGCCCGGGGAGAAAAGCTCCACCAAGAGACCACTTTTGGCAGTGCAACCCCCTTCCACCCTTCTCTTTCCTATTTTCCGGATACGCCTCGCTGCGTTTGACTGGGAGGGGGATGGAACTCTACCGATGATCGAGGGGATGATCGAAGGAAGCTGCAAAGGGGTGGCGGGGGGCGCCTCCCCCTCATCTTTATTTAAGCGAACATTAAAATGAAAAAAGGTGAGCGTTAAAAGTTAATAAGCCTTCTGTCGTCCGACAGCATTTCTGCTCTCCTCGCTTTATGGAAGTAGTAATTACTAATAAAAGTTGAGTTTTCTTTGAGAAAGAAAGGAAAAGCGAAGGAAAAAAGAAAAAAAAACAAATGGCCGAACGCGAAATTAAGGAAGAAAAAGGTCGAAAATCCTTTTGAGGGGAAA
This sequence comes from Brueelia nebulosa, assembly GCA_028293925.1. Taxonomy (NCBI): domain Eukaryota; kingdom Metazoa; phylum Arthropoda; class Insecta; order Psocodea; family Philopteridae; genus Brueelia; species Brueelia nebulosa. Next base: position 219,725 of record JAQIBA010000104.1, read on the forward strand.
CATTTTCAGCTCTTTTGTGCTCCTCGAAACAAAGTTACGCTTCCAAATGAAACCTGCTTTTGACTCTCAGCTGGGTTTTCGCCTGCAGGATCGCCGTTTATCCCGACAGCGTTCCCGTCGCCCTCCGGCAGCACAGAAGACATTTACTCGTGAGCCCCCGTGGCGCAGCCCCATTCGCCGGTGCTTTGACACGGGGAACGGCAGCGGATCCCTCCGCTCCCACCGCCCCGAGCGCCGACTTTAATTCCGGCAGAATTAAAAATTCAACAAGAAAATTATTCAGGGGAAAAGAAAAGAAAAGAAAAAGAAAGAAAAAGATGAAGTTAAAAATATTCCAGGTCTTCCGGAGTGTTTTCCGCGGCGAAAGGAATTACCAACTGGAAAAAGGTGTAAATTAAATCCGTCCGAATTTAAATTTAAAATTTTTGTTGCGTTTTTAATTACTCCACATGAATATTCACCGCCCAGCTAATTACGATTAGCCGAGTAAATAGGCCACTCCGCCCCCGCCGCCCCCGAAGACGACCACCACAACAGTATCTCCCGTGGGCGCTACTCCGGATTTCATGCACGGGGGCGGAGTCCCTTCCGGAAGACCTGCGGTGTGCTCAGGTTTTCGACCCTTCGACCGCTTTTCGATGAGCTTTAACCCTTAATTCCCTTCCATTGGTACTTTATATTATTAGCAATAATAATCTCCACATTTATAATTATTATTTTATAATTTATTCAAACGAAAAAATATTTTTATTATTATACTAATATTATTATGCTATATTTAAGTAATATTGTAGCGATCATAATGACTTGAATTCAGTATAATTATTCACTTCAATATAAATTATATTCACATTCAACACGAGAGAACAACTCCTCAGCACCATCCGGCGGTTCCCACCCTCCGCCCCCGCCGGGAACAACTACCCCTCACTCCCCGATTGCACCTCCATAATCCTCCGCATCCTCCTACTTATCTGTTGATCGCATCACCCCGGGACGAAATTGTCTTCCGCTGCGGAAGAGACGTGAAAGGGAGAAGGGTTGCTCGGAAGCGGATGTCGAGGTGAAACCTCCCCATGCGCCCCCCACCCCCACTCCGCTCCAGACCATAAAACTCACGGCAAACTTCTTCTTTTTAATTGAAAAGTGTTCCGACTTGACGCAAAACTCAGATGCAACGACGCCCTCCCCCCCGCACCCCAATTCTTGACTTCTTTTCACCCCGAGAGCTCTGCATTTTCGTCCTTGGGGAATTATAAAGATGAGGAATATGCTCATTTTGCCCGCGACATTTCTTTGACTGATCATTTCCGGTTCCGGTCGAGCGAATTAATTAATTAAACCAAACTGATGCAGGGGGAAAACGGGGTTGACTGCGGTTAACGACAGAAAGCGTTAGTTTCGCCCCGAGCTGTTGTCCTCTTTGCGTCTTCTGCTTTCTGTCCTACTATCTATCTCTCTCTTCTTATTCATCTGCCTATCTTTCATATTTTTTACTCTCTTCCTTATCTCTGCTTCTCCTTCCTTTTCCATTTCTATTCTTTCTCTCCTTCCGGTCTATGGTTTTCAAACTCACATCAAAGCCCTCGTTGTCATTGCCTGGAGCTTCTCATCAGCATTTCTCGTCCCTCCTCCCCCACTCGCTCCTTTTTCTCCTCCCATCTTCGTTTACTAAGAAAACAGACGACCTCCCCCGCATCCCTTAACGAAAACAACCACCAACGGCCGACCCACCCTTAATTAGCTAAAAATTCTCCTTTGATTCCGTTACGGTCCACTCAACCATTCATTAAAACTCTTCAGTGGAATCTCTTTCATTCTCTCTCTTTCTCTCTCTCTCTCTCTCTCTCTATTTCTTCTTTTTATTTATTCGTTCTGCTTCTCCATTCTTACTTCCCCTCTTATTATTTCTTCCCCTCTCTCCTTTTCTGTCCCTCTTTCTCTCCCTCTTTTTCCTATCTTTTTATCCATTTGTTTCTGTGTTTTCTCATTTTTTCTCCTTCTTTTTCGTTTCTTTCCATCTTCCCTTTATTCTTTTTTCATTCTTTCTTCCTCTACCTTTCACTCTCTCTTTCACGTACTGACTCTCTTTCCGCTTTTCCTCCCACTTCACCGCCTTCACTTCCCAGAAAATGCACCAGAGTAGCTCATATAAATCACAAGAGATAACGAAACGCGACAGCGATAACGTCCCCAGTCATCCTCGTCGTCACCGCGACCAAAGCTGTCGGATTCGGCCCCATCACCACAACATTAGCATAACCGCCGTCGGCCCCCCTCCCCCCATGCTTAGCTTAGCCAGAGATTTATCTAATCGGCCCGCTTTAATTTCCCGATAGCCGACATTTACAATTCAAAGTGGCCGGAGTGATTTTTTTGTAACGTTTTCGCTGTCGGCGGGGGTTGCCGGGAGCGGCGCACAAGAGCAGGTAGCCCTGGCTGGGGAGTCGTAAAAAAATTGACGAGTTCCCGTAAAACAGAGAAAATTGGAAAGCCATGTCGAAAGTTAAATTTAAAAATTCAGGGGTCATGCAACGGGGTCGGCACGACTTCGATTGAAACTCCCCTCGACCAATCAATGCTTTCTATTTTTGGAGGCGGCGGGGGCGGGAGGGGGCGAGGGGAGCAAGATGATCGCATCCGGGATTTGGAAAACGCAGGGTTTTGATCTTGAAATTACGTCGCCCTCAACATCCAAAATGACGTTTACGAGACCGCTGTTGGGGAATACGAAATGAGGCCGCGAAAAGGGAATTTTTCACTGCGGAGGCGCTGTCGGACTGCCGTCTGGCCTTCCGCTGCCGGAAACCCATCTCCCGATCTGTTGTGAACCCGTCGCCCCCCGGGACAAGTATCCGTCTTTGGGGAATCAGCCTAATCTCTTCCATAATACAACCCTATAACACTCATTTCTGTTTTCCATCAGCTCCCCTCCCCTCCAACAGCCGCAATGAACCCGTCACGAGTTCTACAGAAAGCGGAGATAAACGACATTTTTTATTCGGCCGACAGCCACCTTTCACTTATTTATCTGACAGGTTTAATCAGATTTTGGGGGCGGTGGAGGCGGGAGAGGAAAGCGAAACTTTTCTACATGCTTCCCGGATCCCAGTAATGAATTTCATTAAAAGCCGTAAATGCGAGAACGTTAGAGAAGCGGAAACGGGGGCGGGGGCGGAAGGGGTCAACCTTTGATTGCTCTTTTTTCCTTCGAATAAATTCTTAACATGAGAGGGGAGCAAAGGGACTACAGCAGTTATTCGGCTGTTGGATCTCGGAGAGCGTTATTCTCTTGGAAAACATTCAAAGGAAAACACGTGAACAAGCCCAGGGGGCGGCGGGGCGACGACAGTCGTAGCGCCCGTGAAAAGAAGGCGAACGCGGAGGCCTCGGTTCATTTGCCGAGGGGATAGAACGCCGGCAAAGGAAAGGCAAAGGTCTCACCGGGGGGAGAAGGATATCCATTGAGAGAGCGTTTAGTGAATAAATAGTCCTCTCAGGATCAAAGGAAAGCGAAAAGGCAAGTCGATAGCGATCAATCCGACTCTTATCCATTAGTTACCTGAAATGGAAAACTTCCACAAACAAAGAATAGATTTATTTCGTTTCGAAATAAAAAGTCCTCGTCCGAGATAAGAGCTTCGATAACGGGGCGGGGGGCGACGTGAGGGGCGGGAGAGGCGAAAATTTTCCTCTTCTGAACACAAACCGAGCACGAGCATTTCGCCCGCGTGCAATCGCCTTCCCTTTCACCCGCCCCGAGAGCTGCAGCGACATCTGAACTTTTTCCCCCGAAATGACGGGGAAAATCAGGGAGACAGGTTGGCACCACTGGCACCGCAGACGAGTGACAATTTCAAGTGGAAACTCGGACCCGTGTTTGTTGTTTGCTGGCCCCCCGCCCCCAATTTTTCCCTCTCTTATACCAATAATAATGATATTAATGAGGGGAGTCACGAACGGTCACTTTTCCCAGTTCGGAATAACAATTTCGTGCACGCGAAAGTGAAATGAGGAGCGAGTATTGAGAGGGCCGTACTCTCACTTTTGGAGTGCCCCCCTTTGGCCCCCCACTTTTACGCTGCACCTGAGGACCTCCCCGAAACAGTTCACAACCGTATAACCTACACTCAAACGTTCCCCGGATTCATCACCGCCCCCCTCAAAATCACAACGCTTCCGTAATTAACCGAATAACTTTCTTAACTTCCTTTCCTCTGATGCCACCCCTAATTGCCTCATCCATCATTCGGCAACCCCATCGACGGCCCCGCCTGTTTCTTCTCAGGTACTCACGTGAGCGATCGCCCCCCAATTATCCGCCACCGCCGCCCCCTCCGGCACTCGTCGATTAGTCCATAAATAATATTTTCCATCGGTTTTTAATTATTTGGTAACATTCGTGCGATTAATTAATGCTAATTATTCGGTCGTTCTTTTCGGTGCGATAACTGAGCCGCGCTGTTTGGGGGGCGGGGGTCGAGTTTGATCGGGGGGGGGCGGGGGCGGGAGGTCGACGGAGGGGGTTTTAATGGCGAATTTGAAGAAGGCGTCGGCCGGAGCTGTGTAAATTGAAAAGTTAAGTGAAAAAGGTGGGGTGGAAGCTGGGGGGCGGTTGGGGCGGAATGGGGAGCCCGAACGAGAGAAGACGTAATTCCGAAGGCAGGCAATGAAAACGTCGGAAAATCGAAAGCGCCAATCCTAAGATCATTTATCAAGAAAGTAAATTTCTCTTAATAGATTTGGAGGATGTCGGAAAGGTGGGGATCCCGGGGGCGGCGGGGGGCGGAAAACCCGGATTATGGTTACTAACTCGAATTAACGGAACCGAATTTAATGATCCGTAATTTCAAGTCGAGTCATTTAATTATTTTACGGACACATATTGAAGGGGGTTTCCTTCTTGGAGAGTTTCCTTTGGTGTATTTATTTTTTCAGCGGGGGCGCAGGGGGCGTTCCCCACAGTTTTAAGTATGGGTGATAAATTAAGAAAGAGTTTTTTTTTATTCCACGTGGGGAGGACGGCGTGAGAAAGGGAACAGCTGACATTTTGTAAAATCGACATTTTAGCCGGACTCTTGAAAAGCTTTTAAGTGTGGGAAGAGACGGGGGCGGAAGGGGGCGGACGGGGGGTAAAGAAAGGCAAGAGCAAACACATAAAATAAAAAGAAGGAATTAAGAGGTTTATTCGAAATCCCCGCTCCTGTCGAAGATCACGCGCACGCTTCTCCTCTACGTGACGTTTCATTTAAATGGCCCCGGGAACGTTTTATCCGAAGAACTCCGCCAACAAAATATGAAATAAATAAACGTGTGGGGGCGGACAGGGAGGGCAGAAGGGGAGGGCAGAAGGGGTGGCCGAAGGCGAAGGGTTGAAGAAGACTTTTCCCCTTGCTTCCCATCTCCGATTAGATTGTCTGACCCGTCGACTGCTGTTGGGAGACGAACTGCCGCCAAACCGATGCAGGTTAAATTCCTAATTATGTATTAACATTTAACCGGCAATGCAAAAATGGGTCAATTAGACCCCTCAATTTTAATTTTAATTTCCTTGATATTTTTTTCTATAATATTTTCCCCAATCATCTTAAATAAGTCGCCCTCATATATTTGAAAATTATAATTTTAAGGTTAGTTATGTCCCCTTGAGGTCAAAATGACCCTCATTTTCTTCAGGATAAAATCTTGCCCGTTTTAGTGTTGCTCAATAACATCAATGAAACGAATTATGTTGATCGAATTATTCACGCCCGTTTTGACAACAATGGGGAATGTTTTCCAATTGTTCGCCCGTTGCTTCGCCCAGACTCGCCTTTAATATCCTCCCGCAGGACTTTTTTGTGGTACAGACTCTCTCGTACAACTACTTTGTGGTACAGACCCTCCCGTACAACTATTTTGTGGTACAGACCCTTTCCCTCGCTCATCTTGTAATGGGTAAACACTGGGATCGGCAAAATTTAACGGTCGTTGGGTGACGTTATCGATTCCGGGAATCGCCGATCGATTCTGGGAACCACCGAACGAACCCGAAAACATCCGATCGAATCCGAGAATTTTCTAACGGTTCCTGGATCGAATTTTTTGGGAATCCGAACGAGAATTGTTCCGACAAAGTCGGAAATTTTTGACGACACAACGTTTGAACTTATCATTTCGTCCGAGAAAAAAAGCGAAACTCAAAGCGCATAAAAAAATATCGGAAGTCCCAAAAGGGCAAAAAAATATTCGAACGAATTCGCCCGGAAGTAAAATGGCGGCCTCGACCGTTCGAGCGCGTCCCTCGTTTCATGCCAATTAAAAACCTCCGAACGTTTCACGTGCGGAGAAAACCATCTCTCATCGGTTCCACCCCTCGAATCGTCTTCTCGGAAAGACCAGACGCCATTCGCAACCCCCGCCCGCCCTCCCCCGGGCGTAAAGAAAAACAGATGAGTGACGTAAGAGTTCTCAATAATAAATAAGCTAATGGGAAACCTTACTTTGGGATGAAGTGAAGTCCTCCCGCCCCCGGAAAATCTCTAATAAAAGATTTTTTTGTGTAAGGCGGAAAATTTCCCTTAGGGGAAGGAGCTGCGGGGGGCGGAGAGGGGCGGAAAGATTGATTTTTATATGTGGCTTCTCGGGCTTTCCCCGTTTTTTCGGGCCGTTTTGTGCCGATTCCGTTCGACAATACAACGGCCGAAGTGGTCATTTTGACCCCTTGGAAGAGACTAAACCCCCGTTATTTTTCAATGTTTTTTTTATCTCTGTGACTTTTAATATTATTTTTATTGATTTTTAAATTAATATTATTATTATTTATTGTATATTATTATTATTATATTCATATTATTATTACTCTTTTTTTTATTTATTTATGCCCGGAATTGCCTTTTTTGGCTTTCATCGGGCTATATTATTATTACTGTATATTATTATTATTATATTATACATTATTATTTATTATATACATAAATTAATATTATTATGGAGTTTTTCAAATAAAAAGGAAAAATCGGAAAAAGAAAAATCATGAAAAAAGGCGAAAAGCAGCAAGAAAAAAGGAAAAGGGCAAAAATACGGAACAATGAGAAAATAGAATAAAAAGGGAAAGAGAAAAAGAAATTAGGAGGAAAGCAATAAAAAGAGAGAGGAGAGAAAAAGGGGAAAAGGGAGAAAAGTAGAAAAGCAAGAAAATAAAGAAAAATAAGGAACACGGGAAAATAGAAAATTAGGGAAAAGCAGGGATAAGGGAAAATGTAAAATCGGGGAAAAGGAGGGAAAAGGGAAAAGTAGGAAAATTTATACACACATTTAAGTTCTCGTTTCGAATCTGAGGGAATATTTATTTTGAAAACAAAAATCAAAGAGGAAAACAAAATGTGATACGGCGGTAATTTTGACCCCTTCGGGGCGTTTTAATGTTAATCACTGTGGGGCCGAGAAGGGGGGGCGGAGGGGCGAGTTCTCCTCAATGTTCGTTTTTAATTATCTCGATGGTCTTCCCCGAGGTGCAGTTTGGTTCGGCCGAGCTGAAACGCGCCTAACCCGACTCGGGGCGGGAGGGGCGGAGAGGGCGAAGGTCACTCCCTGCAAATATTGGTTCGGATGAATCTGAACAAGTGCTTGACTTTAATGAATAGTCGGCCACCCCCTCTCGAGTACTTCCGACCTTTAATTACGAGCAACCTGTTAGGCCCGGGGGTGGAAATGTCGGGAACAGCCGCCGAGAGCGCTCTCGAGTGCCCCCCCGCCCGGGGGGCGCCAATCTGGGCGGATCGCACGTGACACTTGCGCAGCCGCCCCACTCAGCCACTCTTCCGCATCAGCTGCTCCCATCCGCATTTCCACACAATGGAAACCCTTTCCACCGTCACTTATTAATTCCGATCTCTTCTTTCGGATTTCACTTCGTTTGTTAATCATCGAGTGCTTCTTTGTTCGCTCTGATGGTGGAGCGAACCAGGCCAACGGTGACGAGCGCCTGCGAGGGGGCGGCGGGGGCGGCGGGGGAAGGAGGATTACCCAAAATCCATCCAATGAAATCTACTCCCACTTCCTGCACGTATCGAGTGTTTACTTTGCTCGAATTAAAACCGGCGACCCCGAAGTGAACGTTGGCTGTTGTGCTGTTGGATCGCAACCCCCTGAGTGGGGTGAAAAGAAGAGGGGGCGGCGAGCGAAAGAATCAATTTTCAATTAAACCCTGACCTCCGCTGTTTCAACCCTTGTATTTCAAATCACGGGGTGACAGTTGGCAATCCTGTGTTTACCAATGTCGATTCGAGCATAGACGTCCACGCGGGCGAGGGGTTGAAAGATCCTCCGAGCGTTTCGGGCGGTTCGGCTGCGAGCTTTCGTGCCGAGTCGTTTGAGGTCATAAATAAGGCCCCCTCCCTCATATCCGCCCCCGCCCCCCCTCAGATCTTGTAAACCGATTCCAATATCGATTTCTATAAAACCTTTTTCTGGTTTAAGTCTAAAATTACTTTTTTAATGAAGGAAATTTTTCTCGGAAACCCCTAAACATTTTTACTCTTTCATCCACTTGTTTATTAGTAATTTA